>JANHZT010003827.1:25675-35918 GCA_032468215.1 Stegonotus admiraltiensis
TCAAAACATCAAATATATTATAATAATATATTATTATAATAATATGTAAAATATTAAATTACATTTTACTTTGCTGTTGTGCTTTAGCTTACATACCATTTCATCATAAAGCTTTTGAATAAAAAAAGTCCACTATTTTGTGGGGAAAAAAAAGTGAACATAATGTGAAAAAAGTGGACCGTCCACTCAAATAGTGGACACCTGGCAAGCTTACTTCTCTGGAAAGGGTAGGGAGAGATGAAGAAGCAGAATCCCTCAATTGGTGGCCCTGGTAACTGTTGTCTGGACAGAACACTTGGCTATCATTCTAGTCAGGGGGTGAAATCCAGCAGATTGACAGGTTCTGGAGAACCGGTAGTGGAAATTTTAAGTAGTTCGGAGAACCGGCAAATACCACCTCTGTCTGGTCCCAGAGTGGGATGGGAATGGAGATTTTGCAATATCCTTCCCCTGGAGTGGGGTGGGTATGGAGATTTTGCAGTATCCTTCCCCTGTCACACCCACCAAGCCACGCCCACCAAGCCATGCTTACAGAACCAGTAGTAAAAAAGATTGAATTTCACCACTGATTCTAGTCAAATTGGAGAAAGGGGTTGAAAGGGTTGAAGGAATTGAAGCCTGGGAAGGACTACGATCTGTTATGCAAAACAGGTTGTTGTTATGAAATAAATTAAGCAGCACAATCTGTTGATCCTTGTTCACTCAAGACTCAGTTTCCATATCGGCTGGAACCCGTACGGAACTCTAATAATAGTCATTGGGAAAGATGTGCAAAGATTCAGAAAATCTGAAAGTGATGTGTATTTGTGTGGGAGAAAAGTTTTAATTGTAGGCCTAAGGACAAAGACTGTCTTACCGACTTTTGCAAACTAGTCTTGGAGGTTTTTAGTTTCTCTCTTTCTTTCTTTTTGCTTAAATCATAAGGTAAAATACTTTAGTTTTATTTTAAAAAAGCACAGTGCAGAACTGCAAGAAACATCTGACCATACAATTTTAGCTATATTTAGCATTTTTGATTTTGTGTGTGGCAACTCTTCTTTATCTAGTAGATCTATTTTATGTTTTATTAGTTCCATTTGATTCTTTAAAATCTTCTTGTTTGGTTCTTCCTGTAATTCTAATTCCTGTCTCTTGTGCTCTTCTGCTAACGTCTTTTGGTTTTGTTTCTTTTTCTTGTTTTTTCCCCCCTGTATATGTTATAGCTCAGTGATGGCTAACCTTTTTGGCATCATGTGCCAAAGATGGGGGGAGTGCAGGGGGTTCATGCAAACGCATGCCCCCAACCAGAATTTAATGTGCCCTTCCCATGCATGCTCCCGTGCATGCCTCCATGCATGCGCATGTGACCCCCCCACGCTCCCCCTGCTTTTGGCACATGATGACACAGTGGGCCCAGTAGGCCCATTTTTCACCCTTCCCAAGCTCCAGAGTCTTTCTTGGAGCCTGGGGAGGGCAAAAACAAGCTTTTCCACACACACACACACTCAGAGGCCCTGCGGAGGCTGGAAATGGCCCGTTTCCTGAATAAAAGTACATTTCTTTTTCCATACTTCATATAAATTCCTTGTCTTTTAGTATTGATTGATTCAATATCCATCTCCATTTTCTCTTTTGTCCTTTCCACTTAACTCCAATTGGATTATGATCTGCCCAAGTGCTTGCTTCTATTTCTATTTCTTGCACATTTGACTTTAACTCCGGTGACATCCATATCATACCTATTCTTGACCAGGACATATGTTTATTTGAATAAAATGAGTATTGATATCTTTTAGGATATATTTCTCTCCATACATTTTGAATATCTATTTCTTCTGCCATTTTAAAGAATGTTTTGGGAAGCGTTTTTCTAGCTTTTTTACTTACTTTACTAATTTTATAGTCCAATTCTGCATCTAGAATCGCACTGAAATCTCCTACCACACAAATATTCTCATATTCCAATTCAGTAATTTTCTTATGTAATTTTTCATTAAAAAAATCTTGTTTATAATTTGGTGCATATATTGCTTACCAAAAGAATTTGTTTATACTTTTACCTCCACCATCAATATTCTCCCCTCTTCATCTGCAAAAATTTGTCTTGCTTTTATTGTTTCTTTAATATATAAAACCATGCCTCTTTTCTTTTGTTGTGCTAATGAGGAGTATAGTTTCCCAATTTTAGGATATTCCAATAATTTATTGTGTTGTTTTTTGATGTGGACCTCTTGAAGACAAATAAAATCTAATTTTAACTTTTCTAATTTATTAAAAGTCCTTTTCCTTTTCCTTTTCATAAAGGAATTCAGTCCATATATATTAATCGACAGTAGTTTTATTTCATCTTCCATAGTTTTACTTATAAATAGGTCTTGTTGTTCTGGTCGCTCTTATTTCTGTCTGTCCTTTTATCTTTGCAGCTTCTCATTCTGCTCTCTCCTTTAATTATGTTTCATCTTCTTTTTGTTATACAAATTCCTCCTCCTGATACTGCTTCTTGTTTCCTTTCATCTATTTCCTCTCTCTTTCTTTTTTTCTCATATGATCCAAATTGCTCATCATAAAATTGCTCTGCTTTCTCTATAGTATCCAATCTATACCTTTGATCCAACCAGGTCACCAAGATTCCCTTGGGTATATCAACCATCTGAAATTTACTTCATGCTTAATTAATTGTCTTGTCAGTAATTGGTGTTGTTTTCTCATGTCTCTTAGGAACTTGTTTCAGAACTATTTGTTGTGGCCCACCAGCTTCCAGAGGAGCTAGCAGCAGACTTGGACAATGAGGAGGTTGGGGAGGAACTTGGGCCAGTGCTGGAGTCTGGGGAAGGCTCTGATGGATGCTCTGCATTGGATGCAGAGATAGAACCAGGGCCGTTCGACAGTTCCCAGCAACCGGAAAGGCAGCTGCTTTTGGAGGCTGATATGAGTGAGGAGGAAAACAGCTGAGGCCTGTTCCAGATGCATGTATGTGCAGAGCAGTTAGAAGAGGTGAGCAATGGAGAACAAGGAGTCGACTCAGGAAGCAAAGCCTACATGGATGCTGAATGGCCCCTCCCTGGATGGAGAATAAATAGAAGAAAAGGGGAGTGGTTGTCATAGGAGACAACAGTTTGTATTTCTGAAGATTTTGCTCATTTGTTTCGTGACACAAAGACTGCTCGCCAGAACTTAATTTACAGCCTTTCGACTGGGAGCTCACAGCCTTTCAATTATCACAAGGTACTGATAAGGTCTGTACTGCAATTAACTACTTGAAAGACTATTGCCTGGACTTTTCAGTGGGTGAATGTAATTAATTCACAAGAGGTAAACAAAAAGAGGTTTTTCGTGACAAGAAGTCTGTTTCTTGCTTCTGCTAAGACTGGGTCAGAACACTATTATTTCTCTTCCTTTATACTTCAATGGGTTATCTCTTGCTCTTTGAAGTATCTCTGTTCTTAGTGCCTTCTTGGTAAATCTCACATGTATCTCTCTAGGTAATTTATTTCTTGATGCATATCTTGTATATACACTAAATATTTCATCCATCCCAGCAAACATCTCTTGCTTGTCCCCCTCCATGGCATCCGCCAACAATTCTACCATTATTTCTGCAAGGTTTTCCCCTTTTTCTTCCTAAATCTTCTGAAATCTCAAGAAGTATTAAGCTTTATCCATCTCCAACATGATTACTGTTCTCTCAAGATTTTTGTCTGCCTGTATAAGTCTATCATCCATCTCTTCCATTTTCTTCTCTGTTTATTCTGATTTCTCTTCTATTTTCTGCATCCTTTGTTCATTTTTTGTTATTGTCTGTTGAATATTCTCCATTTTATCATCCATCTTTTCCATTCTTTCCTTCATGTCTTCAAGATGTTTTGTTGTGGTTTCTTGAAATGTTTTGAGCATTAATTTCTATTCTGCTTGCATCATATTCATTGTGTTTATTTTTTCCTGCTGCAACATGCTCTCCAAAGATCTTTGACTTGCTGGACTGGATGCAGCAGCTGCTGCTACTGAGGGCACAGGTGTATTTTTTCTCCCTACTTTTTGTCACAGCTAGAATAGAATAACAGAGTTGGAAGGGACCTAGAAGAGTTGGAGGTCTTCTAGTCTAACCCTCTGCTAAGGCAGGAAACCCTATACCACTTCAGTCAAATGATTGTCTAATCTTTACTTAAAAACTTCCACTGTTGGAGCATTCACAACTTCTGGAGGCAAGTTGTTCCACCAATTAATTGTTCTAAGTGTCAGGAATTTTCTTCTTAGTACTAGGTTAGTTCTCTCCTTGATTTGTTTCTATCCATTGCTTCTTGTCCTGCCTTCAGGTGCTTTGGAGAATAGCTTGGCTCTGGAATGTGATGGTGGGCAGGATTGCCTCTGATGGCTGCTCCCGGTGCACCAATCCTGGGGAGCACCTTGGTTAGGAAAAATCTGAAGAACCTTGGGAGATGAAGACTCAGAAAAGATGCCAAGACTGATACTTGTAGAGGGAATAAATTAAACTGAATGCAAATACATGCCAACTTATTATTCTCCTCTATTACATCTGCAGAATTATCTTAATGACTCAGACCTATTAGGGCAAGATGGGCCAGAAAATATATTAATGGTCTACTGTGACATGTTACCAAAGCATTTTAAAGATAAAAAAATCTCTTACAGTCTCTCAGTGTTAAAAGCAGCTGGACAAAGTCTGGAAAAATATATGGATAAAAGTTTTGATGCAATCTGGAAAGAATAAATTGATATAGGCTTTATCTGCCAGTGACAATCCAGTAATGATGAGCTTCTGGGTTAATAGACTGAGTTCTAATTATCTGGTATCCTAATGTTTCGCCAGCAACCCTGGCTAGCATCTTCAAGTAATATGGTCTGTAGCACAGCAGTGCATGCATCCCGGTGGCTCAAAGGCTGGTAAAACATCAGGATATCAGATAATTAGGCTGTGACCTATTAGCCCAGAAGCTTATCACAACTGGATTAATCTGGGAAGAATTTGAGTTTGTAACTTCTGAGAAAATGAAAGTGTCCTTGATGAAATGACCTCTACCACCTGTAGACCAGATCTTTGGCTTGTTTTATACAAGCCAGGCAAGAGATGGTGAGTTGGAGGTGGCCATTGTAAATAGTTCATTAGGGGTGGGGTTATGCCTTGAGGAACCCAACTGTGCTAAACAATATTGAGAGAAGGTGATAACCTAAAACCACCCACTGATTTTTCTTGACTGAGGGCGAACTTAATTTGGATCTCCCATGTTATAATCTATAACCTTTACCCTCTACCACACAGGCTCTCCATATGTATGGAAAATCCTTATATGTTATATCAGCATTATAAATTATATTAATTGAAATCCATTATAAAGTATATCTTGGTAGGCCAATTCTCTCTTATAGAGGGTAATTTCGAAGGTTCCATGTGTGAGAGATGAACTAAAATGGAGAATGTTATATTCTCTTGGAGAATATAACAAAAGAGTTACATAATATATTTTTAAAAAATATTAAATAAAGTCCTGATGGCTGTCAGTATATTTTTATTTAAAAATACCTTTCAGTGCTTGACTATGAAAGAACTTGTCCTCAAAATATTGTGTTTATGGGTTGGTTAGATGATCAGTGATCCCTTCATACCCTTAGGACAGAGAGAGACTCACTGAATTAACTAGCTAGCCTCTAAACACAATATATTTCAGGCATTGATCAGTTTAATGTTCCTTTGTTGTTGTTGTTGTTGTTGTTGTAGAATCATGATAATTTTTCAAAAATGGGAAAATCATTATTATATCTTCCCTTAATTATTCCTCCTCTATCAAAATATATTAGCCTCTTTCATCCATTTCTCCACGGATTTGTTTTATAGTTCTTCACCAATCCAGAATACTCTGTTTGTTTTTGTTTGTTTGTTTGTTTTATTTGATTTTCCTAGAAAAGTGCCCAGATCTGGACTTATCCAAATGCAAGCTTTGGGGAAAGCAAAAAATAAGAAACAGCATTTTGACCTATACGCTAAAACTGCATTAGTTCTTTTAGCAGGGTGTCATATTGTTGGCTTATTTTTAGTGTGCAATGCATTAAGATCTCTGTATAAGGAAAATCCCCAAGTCAAAAATTTCTTAAATGTTCTACTTGCGTTTGCAATATGTTGTACTTTACTACATTTATCTTCACTTGTTGGGTCAAGTCCAATCTTTCATTGTGCCATCTACTGAATTGGCTTCCATTTCTAGCTTGCATCACTGGGAGAGTTAAATAAACAGCATCTCGATCAGAGCTCTGCATGCTGCTCAGGATTTTCCTGTAGGCTGATACAGAGCCATTAATGACCACCTGCTGAGCATAGTTGATTAACTAGCTGAATGTTCCTGACAGCACTATCTGTCAACCCCTGTGTTGACCAATGTGGGCATTATAAGTTTGGTCTGGAATAATTTATTCCTAAAAAAATAATACTGTGCTTATCTTAGTAATCAGTACATACCTTCTGAGATGTTCACATATCAATTGCTTAATCATTGTTAGCTAGAATTTTGTTTGCTAGTGTGACTGATTGGTTTGATATTTTGTCTTTGTTTGTTGGTGTGTAAGGGTCAGGGTAAGAGCCGTATCCTAAAATGTAATTTAATTTACATTAAAAGTAATTTAGAAATATTTAATCTACCCCTCTTTAATAACGGAACAATAGCAATGATTATATAACTATTATACATTTTTAATAAACTATAAAGTTATAAGCTTTATAACATTGTGCTGAACAAAGCAGAGAGACAAAAAAAAAGTCCACAGAAATCATTGAAAATAAATTGTGCCTTTAAGTAACCCAGTGTTCCCAGATTTTATTGCTTTGAACAATAATAATGAACAAGAGCCTTTGGTTAAGTAACACCAGCTGCCTGCAATTACTGCAAGTTCAAATCTCACCAGGCTCAAGGTTGACTCAGCCTTCCACCCTTTCGAGGTAGGTAAAATGAGGACCCGGATTGTGGGGGGCAATAAGCTGACTTTGTATAAAAAAGAATACCACTTGAGGGGCCCAAAAGCCCTACTAAGCAGGTCTATACAAAAGTATGAAGGCTATTGCTTAATGCATTGTAAATCTCCTGAGTCTCTGGAGAAGGGCGGCATATCAATCGAACCAATAAATAATGACTTTAAAGCTGGATCATGGTTTCAGCCAGAACATTTCTATTAGTAAACTTTGTGGTTCTTAGAAGACATGCAAATCATAATTCTGTAGACATGTCATCCATGGAACATCCAAAGATGGGATGTGGAACAATATGTTTTAAGAGGGTTAGCCAAATAAGAAATTAATGGGCTCTGTACTTCTTTCATCCTATGTCTCATTGTCCCCCTTCCTTTAGCATCAGTTAGGGATATGGATAGAGTGACCTTGCTGAATGACTGCAGCAAGTTTTGGATAATGTATGGAATGCAAACTACTGCCCAATGCAGAGAGAATACAGATAGTGGTAACCATCATAGTGATACAAAGGTTCTTTGTGGCTATCTTTTTCCTTATTAATACAGGATTCTCAGAGTTAATGTGCAAGTATGAAAGAAAAAAAAACCAAAAGTACTAAAATACGGTAAACCAATGATACTGTCTGCGTCCAGAACTTGGAAAATGTACAGCCTTGCTATCTTCATAGCATCATAGGGGGAAAAAAAGAATCAATTAATATTTAGCCACACCTACAATTGTTGTCTGCAAATATAATGTTAGGTCATGTTATATTTCAAAATCATAAAACTTTGATGTGCAGCTTATTTCCCAGAGCTGTCAGCACTGAAGGAGGTTCTCTCCTTTGACCAAAAAAAAAAAAAAAGTTAAATGTAGTATTTTCCATTTAGCAGGTAAAAGAAAAGACTCCTTGGTGGAGGACCTGAATAGTCACTGGTCAATACCAAATTAAATAGATAAATGATCTGAAGTAGCATAAGGCAGCTTCTATTTACACTGGACTTTAAGGCCATGTTTGTGCATCACCAAAGTTTACTTCCTAAACATGCCTGAGTTCAGACAGTGCTCTGAAAAATACACCATAGATTACAAAAACATTGACTATGTTTACTCATCACATTAAGCTACAAAGCAGCAAACCCATTTTGGCTTTTCATATTGTGTGAATGCAGCTTTTATTTGAAGTTTTTATGTACATCATCTCAGTTATTCATAGGCTTAGTCAAATCATCTTTCCAATCTAGGGAAAAAAAACCCACCTTTGTGCAAATTCAGTTGAAATAGATTTTTTTTAAAAATCAGCCACTGTGAATATAAGTCCCACTGATCTTACTGAAACTCTTATCTCCAAATTAGACTCTTAAACTATTTTGGTACTACTTTAAGATGGATCTATATCTACATTACTGTAACATGGAAACAGAACTTCCTAGTGAATTCATGACACAGATCATGTGTCATGAGTTCACACATTTTCACATTTTTGACTTCTCAATCCCACTCTCTTCTACTTTATATATCTAATTTATATACCTATCCTGAAGGATACTTGAGAAGGGTACAAGGAGATGCAAAAACTACACAAGGAGTGAAAATATACATGCCGTCTCTCTGAGTCCCAGGTTGTAAACTCATTGCTAGATCTCTGTTTTAATTGCCTCCATTAGGAATTTTCCCGAATGCGTGTGAACTGAAATAGGGAGCAGCATTTTATCCAGTGGTGGGTTTCACTTACCTGTGCTACCGGTTTGCTCTCACAGAGCGTATTTGATGATGTCCGGGCAGGTGGGCGGAGCCTTCCACCACCGCTACTACCAGTTCACCTGAACCAGGGCAAACCGGTAGCAACCCACCACTGATTTTATCCCCTGTCATCCTCTTTGCCAGACTCCTTCTTCAATCTCTCATCCCTCCTATAGGTCTGAAGATGATTTCTTAAGTGAATTTGACCGAATATTCCTGATGGTAGCCATATAAAATTCCCAATGCAAAAACCTTCAAATGCATTCAGTATGTTTAATACAAAGAACCCCATTTGTATAATTTCAGCCTTTGTGAATTTAGATGAGTGCCAAAATTGTCTTCGTGGGTTTCTTATATTAGTTCATATTTCTAATGGAACATGAAACCTTACCTCCGCTTCTGAAATCTCATTTTGTTATTTGTATTTATGTTATCTTAATGCTGATCACCCTTTTTTCATCTCAGTGAGGTAATTTGCATCCATGCACTTTAGTCAGCTGCCTGTGATTTTGCTTAATGTATCTCTTCCCTTTCCCAGGTTTTTCTAAGCTGTTTATTTTACTCTTTCCAATTGTATGAGAAAACAAATTTAAATCAATACAATGATGCAATTAGTCAAACACTGACATCACTGCAAGTAAAAAATAGTGCACCTGTTATTACTGGCACTATAGGAACTGATTCATAGGTCCTTAAGTCTTTTCATTACTCTGGACAATGTGCTTTTAACTTTTTTTACACTCATCTCAGTGTACCAGGGAGCATTAGGATCAGCCTACCTCTTGGAAAAGTCACATGTGTGAATAGGCAATAAAGGGGAGTTCAGAAATCTTTCCCAAAAGGGAGATTTTATATAAGAAGATGCAGGACACTAGAGGCAAAATGACAGGTGATGCTTTTCTGGGAAGAGACAGACAGAAGCAGGAAAGCTATTTGGGACTAGATTGGGCATCAGATTTTGAAAAAAAGTCAGATAGAAATCTGTTTTGCATTTTCTCTTGCAGGCAAGTTGTTTTGATAGTGGAAGCTAGTCTATAGGGAGTTGTAAAGCAGACCGAATGGTTTTTTATCTTGGGCCAGTGGGGTTAATATGTCAGTCACTTAATCCCTGTTGAGCAGTCATCTGGCTCTGGTGGGACATTATGGAGCAGCAAGTCTTACATTAGAAGGCATTCATGTCATGCAGAAGGCATCTGCAATTTAGACTGCTGCTGCTGGATATTCCTGTTTTAACCTGCAGATCCTTACAATCCCATTGTACAGCAACTCGTACAGAAATTATGAGGGCTGGTTGGGTAGCAGTAGCTGATGGAGGATGTGATGTTTCTACTAACTAATATAAGATCTGGTTGATTACTACATTATCAGTGCTTAAAGCTGAGTAACTTCACACATTCAGTTGTTTACCAATTGTATACTAAATATATTCATACGTGAATTCATTCATGAATGGTCATTTTATGTACGTCCTATACAGGGGTGGGTTCTAAATTTTTTTTACTACCGGTTCTGTGGGCGTGGCTTATTTTGTGGGCATGGCTTGATGGTCATGTGACAATTCTTTAGGAT
>JANHZT010003828.1:10643-22255 GCA_032468215.1 Stegonotus admiraltiensis
CTCTGCCCTAATGATTTCTTCCAACAACCAGTTCACCAAACTGCTCAGAAAGTTAACAACCGGTTCTCCCAAAGTGGAGCAAACTGGCTGAATCCCACCACTGATTCCAGGACTAAATGTTCTAAAGCATGATCATTTCTTTAAAACACACACAACAAAATTAAAATTCAGGAAAATCATCAGTAAATAGTTTGTACAGCCATCACAAACCCATTTTTTATGCTTCTAATGCACATATTTTCCAGTATTAACTTCATCCCCTGTGCTCACCCCCTCCACCCCCATATTCTCAAAAGATCTCCTAAGGTTTTCTTTCCAACATTTTTCTAAGTGTCAGGGGATTCCTGTCCACGGAACATTTCCCTCTCATTTAATACTCGCTCAAGCATGCTCAGCTACCCGCTCCCCAATCTGCAACAGAAATCTTCCTTTCCAGGCCATAGGAGTTCAACTTTTTAGGTGTTAGAAATGGTCTTCAAAGAATCTACTCAAAGGAATTATTTATTTTCCAATTAAAAATAAAAGCTTTGAGAAAAATCAGAGGGTATTGCCAGAGGACAACCTTTAATATTTCAATTTCAAAATTGAAAAACAGTGAGACTAATGGGAGATTTTCAAAGAGTAAAGACATGTTTGCCCAGAAAATTATTTTGCTATTTCAATTATTTTTTCCTATCCATAGAATGGTTGCCCAATCTGTGATTCCATGGCAGAAAGAAAATGCCAATCTTTTGATACCAACAAAATGCTTCTTTTGTTTTCTTCTGTTCATATGGAGACTGAATCCAACACTGAATCCCTGCAACTTGGCCTTACATACCAGAGAGACCAGCTTTCCTTTGGTCACTCCATCTCTTGGAATATATATACCATACCTAATTGCCAGCTGAAGTGTAGGCCCTCCTTCCTCCAGAACATGACAAGCTTGTCACATGCCTTATTTCAAATACCCAGAATGCCACAAGTACAACCTAGGAGCCCTGGTGGCCCAGTGATTAGAATGCAGTATTGCAGGCTACCTCTGCCCACAGCCTGGAGTTTGATCTACAGTATGAATGCTAATGGAATGCTTGTTATGGAGTAACACTCTATTCCCGTGGTTGAATAAGTATTATCTATAGTGGGCATCTCCCAAGTTTGCTATGTTTGAATTGGCTCTGAGCTCACTAGTAAATCATGCAGGTTTTGCTGCCTGGGTTTGGCCTTGTTTTTTTTAAGTTAAAGTTTCAACATCCTTTAGGAATTTTTACTGCTGGTTGTAAACAGGAAAGGGTAATTGTATGCTTCAACATTTCCCCATGGTGTGCAATGCAGTAGAAGACTGGTAGTGGTAGATTGGAAACTTTGTCAGCCACTACCAATCCTTTAATTAAGAAGGACCCGATAGGCTTCCAAGGAACCCTTCAGCTGTTCTGGTAGACAAAAGAGAAGCCTCACTTTCTCTTTGCTCAGATCACAAATTCACTGCAGTAAAAAAAATGCATGAGATCATCTTCCTTGGCTGTTGTCCAGATGTTTGAGTTAAAAGTTATAACTGCAGATTATCTATCATGAGACTTCGGATCAGATTGCTTGTTTTATTTGTCTAAGGGAGCTATCCGTCAGTGTGTGTTTGTAATACACATTTGGCACTTGGTCTAGAGTTTGGGGGTGGGGAGTCAGCCTAAATTTATAACTAAGGGTTATCGAGGCCATATCTCAGTAAGGAGATACTGCATCAATTGAATATTATTTCCTGTAGGCTTGGACTGAATTGTGTACCATAGTAACAAATTAGCCTGCTATAATTAGCTTGTATATTTTCTCCAAACTTTAAGCTATACTTTTGAAATTTATATCATTTGTGAGCGCCAAGATAGAAACAGTTCTTCAAACCCCTGTATCTCATCCTGTGGGGAGGAGGAGGAGAATGCAACCTGGAGAAGAAAAGGCTTGGCAAACCTCAGGCTTACATCACCTCAAATATCCAGATATTATTGAATTACAACCCTAAACCCTCTTCACTGTCAGCCATTAAGCTTTTATTTCAGGGACATCTGGAGGTCCATCACTTCCCTATCCCAGAGGTGTCTATTTTGCTCTTTTGGACATCACTTGTTTGTTCTATTATTACATTTGACCAAAGAGCCAATATGGAAAGAAACATGGAAGAATCATCTTTCTTGTGAAAGACCCACAGACTGGAATACAATAACCAATAAACAGGGTTGCTATTTTGGACAGTAAGGATATGGAACAGAGCACAGATATTTCAGTAGTTCAGATAAGGCTGTTAGCTCACATTTATCAAGAGCAGGTTTTTAGATGACCTTGGTCAGAGAAACATCATCTCTGGAGTTTATGCCAATATCTCAACAGCAGATATTTCTTACAATTCCTCTCCCACCACTGCATCTAAATAATTTGCATGCTGTGCCTTTCTAATAAAGCTATAACTTGTATAATGCCAAAGTTCCTTTTTTTCCCCTCCCTCCCTCCCTCCCTCCCTCTTTTTTCTTTTTTCTCTCTTTCTTTTCTTTCTTTCTTCCCTTCCGTTCTCCTTTCCCATTTCTCCTTTCCCTTCCCTTCCCTTCCCCTCTTTCTTTCTTTCTCTCTCTCTCTCTTTCTTTCTCTCTCTCTCTCTCTCTCTCTTTCTTTCTCTCTCTGTCTCTGTCTCTTTTTAGTTGATTTTATATTTATTTACATTTATTTACATTTTTGTCCAGTGGTGGACATGTGTGTAGCCCAGGATCTTTGAAACGAATGGTCTGCTCTGGAGCGTTAAGGATGACAAAATTGTGAGGGCTGAGACCAGTGCAAAACCCTGTTTGCAGCCTCTGGACTGAGGTGGGCGGCAGGAGAGGCTGTGAATTCACCAATTTCCACAGATTACCTCCTGAAGTCCCTCTCCAGTGGGAGTGAAAGTCAGTCTCCAGTTCACCTGGCCAGTGAGGCCCAGCGCTTCTCCCTCTCTCCCTTTCTGCCCCCTTGGTGCTGCCTCCCCACCTCTAGGGCCATCGTGGAAGTTGGGGGGGGGCTTAGGGTTAGAATAGCTAGTCCTCCCTCCCTCCCTCCCTCCCTCAGCATGAGGGGGCCTTTGGGATAAGGTGGCCTCACCTGTCTTTCAGGGAGCTGAGGGGCTGAAACAAAGAACAGGCAGCCCTCGCCTTATGACCACGATTGAGCCCAAAATGTATGTTGCTAAGTGAGACAGTTGTTAAGTGAATGCTCCCCTATTTTACGACCTTTCTTGCCACAGTTGTTAAGTGAATAACTGCAGTTGTTACCTGAGCAACAGGGTCATTAAGCGAACCTGGCTTCCCCCCCTTGACTTGGCTCGTCAGAAGGGGATCACATGAACCTCCCCGGGACACCACGACCGTCATAAATACGAGTCAGTTGCCAAGCCTCCGAATTTTGATCACGCGGCCCTTGGGGTGCTACGACTGTCCTAAGTGTAAGAAATGGTCCTAAGTCACCTTTTTTGGACAGTCCTTAAAAGAACTGGTGTAGGTCAAGGGCTACCTGGGCCACAGGCAGCCCCATCCTGATAGTCCCGGGGGGGGGAGGGGATGAGTTGACTCTGGGGAGGCCCTAAACTCTCTCTCACACACCCCCTCTTCTCCTGCCCAGCCTTTGCTAGGCTCTCCTCTGCTTGCCCGGCTGCCTTCCCCATAGCCAGGCAGTGGCAACCCCTTTTTTCTCTCTTTCTGCCCCAGGCCCCCTTCCCTCAGGGGGAGGGAGGCCTTCAAGGCAACCCCCCTGCAGGGTGCAGTGTCTTCCCTTCCGCCGAGAGTCCCCGAATCCTTGTGGGGCCCCTTGAAAGGTACCCTTGAGACGCCAGCTTCCCCGGGACTTTCGGCAGGGACCGGAGTTGGGGGACGGGGCTTGTAGGAGAGGAGAAAACAGCAGGAGCCCCTCGAGGCTGGCTGGTTCTGGGGGGGGAAGTTTTGAGGGTGTGCAGACTGCATTTAAGCATTTAAGCAATTATTTTATTTTCCCCAGAACCTGGATTTATCCAAACAAAGAGCTTCTAAGATTGAGGGTTGGGCGGGGGGGAGTAGAGAGGCTGCTTAACCCCAGGTAGGACCTCCATGAATGGTGCAATTTGCCAGAGGCCTTTTTACTGCTCTGCTTCTCGGGAACTGCTGGGATGTGCTTGCCGAAGACGCGGGGAGGCTGCTCTTAAGGGCTTCAGCCACAAAATGTTCCTTTTGCACAACAGGGCTGAGCAGAGCGAGGAGCCCCTTTTGCTCCCCACACAAGAGGCATGGAGGGAAAAGAAGGGCTCGCTTCTGGACTGTCTTAGGAAGCAACAAAGGGGAATATTTGCAGCTCAGGATTGAGATGAGGGGCCCTTGCTGCTCTTTGAGCTTGGTGGTTTTCTCACAGACGTTTCACCACCCAGCTAGGGAACATCATCAGTGCTGGAAGGGAAAGGGGTTTACTCTCAGTTCATATTCTAGTGCTTGCCCTGTCTGTGTGGGCACTCTGACAAATTAGCCATCAATAGACACATAGACCTAAAAGGCATCTACTTACGGTGCAAAAGAGGCAATCAACAAGCCAAAAAGGGAACAAAAGGATCAAAGCCCCTCCCCCACCAGCAATTGGCACCGGGATGAGCAGATATTAACTCCATGATTAACATCGGATTAACAATCAAGTAAACAATTGCCCAATCAAGGAAGTACCAAGTAAGCCAACCATGAACAGCCCAGCCAAAAAAATATCCAAGACCAGCCCCTGCTGCCCCCCCACCAACACGGACAGGGCAAACCACTGGGATATAAAGTGAGAGCAAGCCCCCGCTCCTTGCTTAGCACTGATAATGTTCCCTAGCTGGGTCGTGAAACGTCTGCAAGACCAGGGACCCCACAGTCCTAGTCATCATCCTTGTTCGTCCTCCTCCCTTCTAGCACTGATGATGTTCTGTAGCTTGGTCATGAATTGCCTGTAAAGAAACAACCAAGCTGAGGGACCGCCAGGCACTCCTCACGTCTTAGCAGCTGCCTATAGTGGTGAGGCAGGTGGGACCAACTCAAAGGATGCTTGAGGCATAACTAACCAAGGAGAGATTCAACTTAGAATTAAGGAGGAATTTCCTGACAGAACAATCAACCGATGGAATGGAAGTTGCCTCCAGAAGTTGTGAGTGCTCCATCACTGGAGGCCATTTGCCTGAAATGGGATGGAGTCTCCTGCCTGAGCAGGGGGTTGGACTAGAAGACCTCCGAGGTCCCTTCCAACACTGTTTTTCTCTAATGCATTTCACCTGCTCTGCATTTGAGCAACGGAGCAAAACCCCAACTCCCTTCTAACTTTGTTTTCCTCTTCTACCTTCGACTCTAAGCTGGGTGTTACACAAGCTTTCCAAAGCCCAACAAACCATCATGGTTTGAGACACCGTCAAATGCATGGACCCCCGGGCTGATAGAAGCACCCAGGTGGCTGCAACACTCTAGTTTCAGGGTTCAAGTCAACAGGAGAAGACCACCTAGAAAATGGCCAGAAGAGATTGTCGCTGGCCTGTTGTGCAAAATCCTTCGCGTGGCTCCTTGGTTGGGTTTGTGTGAGTGCGGCTGTGGTGTTTTACGATCCTCTGACGGCTGAGGGGCTCAGCAGGAAGTGGCAAAGGGGCCTGGGGTTGAAACGGGCCTCATGATGTCATCATGCGGGTGTAGCAACATGGACCGGGTGTTGGACCCAAGGAAGTGGATCGAGTCACTGAAGCGATGATCTCACCAGCCTGTTGTCATCCTGTGCTGGGAAGACAGGGACTGGGGATCGGTTTGTTTTAATCCACCGTAGGTTAAGTCATAGAATCATAGCTTAGGAGGGGATATAAAAAGGTAGCAAGTCGTAGCAGGATTAACTAATTCAAGATTAATTAAAGAGCCACGGTGGCGCAGTGGTTAGAATGCAGTATTGCAGGCTGACTCTGCCGACTGCCAGCAGTCCGATCCTGTACGGCTCGAGGTGGACTCGGCCTTGATAAACGCTTCACTAACCATCCCTGATAGGGCGATGTGGATGGTTTGTGTCAGGTCAAGGAAGGGCTGGAAATCAGCCACCCGTTTCGGACAGGCCAGCCTTTGCAGCTTTTCCAGGTCCCCTCCAGCAGAAGGTGGGGTTAAGACCCCCGGGATGGGGGTCCAACTGGAGAGCCCGCTCTGAGGTCAAGGAAGGGTCTCTGCTCCAAAGCAGCCACCGGTGGGGCTCTTGGCCAGCAGGACAGAATTCTTGGCAAACGGGAAGAGCATCGGAAGCTGTTAGGGAATCCCTTCCTCCGCTGTGAAATTATCCCTGGGGCGTCCTTGTGGGCCTGTCTTTTGGGGGCAGACACAAAGCACCAGGCCCTCCGTTGACTTCCACAATGCCTCAGAGCAGGGGGGGGGCGTGGGGGGAAGGGGATGGGGATGGGGGCTCACGGGGGAGGATGCCCATCAGGGGTTGGGTGCCAGTGGTTTAATGGCGTGCTGTGCCAGTGGAGGGCTTGGGGCCCTCTGGGCAGCCTCTCCTGTGCTACCCTCGCTGGACTCTGGAGCAAGAGCCCCTCCCCTTTGCACTTTCGGTCCAGATCTTTGCGGTGGGGAATTCTGGGAGTTGAAGTCCACCTGTCTTAAAGCTACCAAGACAGAGAGAGAGAGAGAGAGAGAGAGAGAGAGAGAGAGAGAGAGAGAGAGACGGGACTCAATTGTTGTAGGTTTGCCATGTCTTCAGTGTTTGGGGATGCTTTGCAAGGGTGAGGTGGCCTTGGGGGTGCCTGAAGGAACAGGAGCCCCTCCGTCTCTCCTGCTTGGCACGTCCCCCCCCTTCCTAGCTGGCAGCATGCAAGGGGTTAAGCCGCCAGCAGGCTGATGTTGCCGGCTCCTGCAGGTCACCCAGACACAGTTTCCATGGAAACGGCTGGGCCATCAGCCAGCATCCTGCTGCATCCTCGTGCTTCTGGTACCCAGGACCCTTCACTCCTGCGAATAAAGCCTGGGGGGGACAGGAGGGGGGACAACAGGAGGACAGATTTCCAAACCTGCCAGCTGGGAGGGGCAGGGAGGACCACGGGAAGGGAAGGGAAGGGCCGTCCTGTATGGATGCTGAGAGAAGGGGAGGGGCGCCGCATGGCCCGGTGGGGGGAGAAAGTCGGCCCCACACCAGCCACTAACTGGGGCCTCTTGTGGGGCTGATCCCTGGGGAGGGGGCTGCCGCTGCTTCTCCGTTGGTACCAGACGAGAAAGCTGACTTCAGATGTTTGGGGGGGGGTGGACTTTGAATCACGCTAAGCCGGAATGTTTTGTGCCTGTTCAGGCATTGTGTCTGTTTGGAATGTGGCCCTCGTGTCGTATTAACCCAGTTTCGTGTCTTGTGTGATGCCAGGGCAGGGAATCAGGTGATGGGGGCAGGTTCGGTGGCCCAGAGGAGGGGTCTGACTGGGAGCTGCCCCTGCGCTGCCCCTTCCTCTTTCTCCAGCCTGCCCCAAGGGTGTAGGAGCCTCCGGGGGGAAGGGGTGGGAATGTCCAAGGCCGCCTTCCCTTTCTTCCTTGCCTGGGCTGGGCTCCCACCTGGCTCCGATAGGTCTGGGGGGTGCCAGACTGGCTGCTTGGCGAGGCTCGCTGTCTCCAGAGAAGGGAGCAGTGGAGACCTCTTCCCTTGCCCAGCAGCATCTGCCATGGTGCCAAGGAGAGGTGGGACTGAGGGGCAGCAGCATCTCTGGGGAGGGCTGAGGGGCCCTTGGCCGGCTGTCCTTGCTCCTGAGGCTTTGCCAGCTGCAGGCTGAGACGCCAAAGCGTATTCCCCTGTGGTCTGTCACTGGCACGGATGCCGTGCGAACGAGGGGGCATGGGAGACGGATTCCGATGCTGTGGGGCTGGGCCCCAGACTCTGGTTATGGGGCAGAATCAGGGTGTGGAATTGCACAAATTCAGCTTCCCCCCCCTTCCAGGGACCCCTGCTGGCCTGACTGAGATGCTCAGAGCCGCTTGAGATCCAGTGTTGTTTTCCCGGTGAAGCACAAACAGATCCCAGATTTGTTTACGACAGGAACATCCAACCTTGGTAACTCCCAGAATTCCCCAGCCAGACTTCTGGGAGTTGAAGCCCACACAGCTTAAAGTTGCCAGGATTGGTGAACCCTGGACTAGGGAGTTAGTTTAGCACAGGGGTGTCAAACTCGATTTGAGGGCCTCATCAGGGTTGTGTTTGACCTCAGGGAGGGGAGGGGAGGGCATGGCCAGGGTGGGTGTGGTTAGCTCGACGTCCCTCGTGTCTGGGGCACCTGTGGTGGCATGGGTGGGGCTGGGGGCATCCTCCAGCAGCCCTCTGCCAGCGAAAACGGAGCTCCAGGCAGCCGTGCCTGGTCCTCCCAGGCTCTGTTTTTGCTGGCAGAGGCACCGTGGGCCGGTCCTTTAGTATTTCCAGGGCAACCCTGGCCCAGATCTATGATAAGTACCATGTCGGCCGGATGCGGCCCGCGGGCCTTGGTTTTACAACCCTGGTTTAGCAGCAATAGTCCAGACTGCCAACGTGCCCTCTCCCTTCCTCCCCCCTCCTGCAGTTCGGGCAAGGAGACGAGCGTGGGGAAGGTGCGCGACGTGGCCTCCTTCCGCCGGCATTTCAGGATGGGCTTCATGACCATGCCAGCCTCCCAGGAGCACGCCCCGCACCCTTGTGCCAGCAGCATGGCGCCCCGCTCTCTCTCCTGCCATTCGGTGGGCAGCGTGGACAGTAGCCCCGCGGATGGGGCGGTGGGATCTCGCAAGCCACCCGCCAAGCCCAAGCGGCACCCCAGCACGAAGCTCAGCACGGAGGCCAGGAGCGCCCTGGAGCTGATGGGAAGCAAGAAAGGAGGTGAGGTGGCGCCTCTTTGGACGCGTTTCTGGGGGGGACTTGAGAGAAGCCTGGCCTGCAGCCTCGGGGGCTCACCTTGAGGCTTGACTACTGTAATTTGTCCTTCGTGGGGCCACCCTTGAAGACTAGCCAGAAGCTTCAACTGGTCCAGAATGCAGCGGTGTGAGCAGGAATGGGCCTGGTCCTCACACCCAGGCAACACTTCAGCTTCACAAAGTTGTGTCGGTTTCCATTTCGCTTCCAGGTGTGATTCAAGTGGTTGGCGGTTACCTATGAAGCCCTCCACGGCAGGGGGTCTGAGGCACCTGGACAGGCCACCTGCCTCCCATAACACCTGATCTGGCAGGGTGGTAACACTGGGGGTGGAGGGTTTCCTTTGGTAAAACAAGGCCACGTATGGGCACCCCAGCAGTACAGTGGCTGCCCTATGGAACCAGGTTCCCCCTCCCCCCCCTCCAGATCAGACGAGCCCCACTCCACTGGCCTTTGGAGCCCTGGCTCTTTGTCCAACCTTTGGCCAGGATGGGCGTATCCCCTTCTGAGGAGGGGGCGGGCACTTTTGCCCCCGTGACCTTTCCTTCTATAGTGGCCTCATTTTTATTTTTTAATTGTGCTCACTTTCTTGTTCACGGCCACTGGGCTTTGGTGGGGGGTGAAGAAATAGAGTAGAATAAAATAAATTGATCATCGAATAATTCTGAGGGTGACTTGTTGAAACCTTCAGCAGGTATGCCGTATACTGGGCAGGGAAGGGAAGGGCACATTGGCCAGCTGGAGGAAAGGAGATGGTGGCCACGTCCAGGTTCTCCACCACGAGAGGAAGAAACTCAGTGGGGAAAGCAGGGGAGGGAGGAGAGCCCAGAAGGATGGAGGGGAAAGTTGTCGCTGGTCTGACTTTCCAGGGGGTCAGAATTTAGGGCCATACGGAAGTCGGGGCTGCCCTTCCCCGAGAGTCAGAGCGGGACAACCAAGAGGATCAGGGGGCCGGAGGCAAGAACATACGAAGAGCAATGGCAGGGATTGGGAGTGTCTACTTCAGTGAAGAGAAGGCCTAGGGGGGACATGATAGCAGTGTTGCAATATCTGAGGGGCTGCCCCAAAGGAGAAGGGGGGGTCCCCCTATTCCCCAAAGCCCCCGAAGGCAGGAGAAGCAGCAACGGATGGAAACTCAACAGGGAGATAAGCAACCTGGCATTAAGGAGACCCTTCCTGACAGGACAGTTAACTAGTGGAATGGATTGTCTTCAGAAGGTGCTCCGTCACTGGAGGCTTTTAAGAAGAGACTGGACAATCATTTGTCCAGAATGGTACAGGGTCTCTTGCTTGAGGAGGGGGTTGGACTAGAAGGCCTCTGAGGTCCATTCCAGCTCTGTGATTCTGAGATACAGGCATATAAAGGTGTTGTTGGTTCCCCTCCAGCCTCCTGGCTGTGTGTAGCCCAGCACCTTCTCCCATCCTCTCCTCCCTTTCTCTGCCAGGGTGCCCGAAGGCCGGGGTGGAGAGCCGAGAGGCCGCCCGCAAGGTGCCTCCGCAGAAGCCCAAACGCAGCCCCAACACGCATCTCTCGGTGTCCTTTGACGAGACCTACTCCGGGCGCCTTCCGGGCCCCGCTCCGGGGGGAGCTCTGCAGCGCTATGGCCGTGCTGCGTCCCACGGCCAGGCTAAGGGCTCTGACGTTGAGGAGGACGAGCCGGTCTACATAGAGATGGTGGGGGACATTTTCCGGGGACCAGGGCCCCCTTCCCAAGGAGTCACCACTGCAGACGACGACTCGGACGAGAGCGAAGCCATTTACGAAGAAATGAAGTACCCGCTGCCTGAGGAAGGGGGGGAACCCCGCCCCAACGGAGCCCTCGCCTCCCCTGGGCATCGGCCACCCAAGAAGGAGGCCGCCAAGGCAGCGCCAAGCAGCAAGACCTCCCCGTGCGAGATCCCACCCCCCTTCCCCAACCTTTTGCAGCATCGGGCCCCCCTGCTGGCCTTCCCCCAGGGCAAGAAGGGGTACAAAGGCCCCGACGGCTCCAAGCTGCCCATCCTGTGCCATGCCAAGGACACCCCCTCGGCCCCCATGACCCCCCAGGTGCCCAGCCACCACCAGCAGCGGGGGGGCGAGAACCCGGCCCTGGCGCCTTCCGGACGGGCTCGCAGCCACTCCACGCCGCTGCCTCCCCAGCCGGCCGGCCAGAGCAAGCCGGACAAGGATCTGCCCGTGTCTCACAGCATGATCTGCCCCTCTGCAAAGCTGCCCCCCACCCCGGCCCTGCCAGCTGCCTCTGCCGCCTCCGGGCTGCCAGGGAAAGACAAGCCGGCTGTCTCCTACACCATGGTCTACTCCGCGGTCAAGGTCACGACTCACACGGCGCCCTCCGAGCAAAAGGCCGAGGAAATCTCGGTGCTGCAGGGCATGCTGTGCACCCGGCCGTCCCCCGTGCCCGCTTGCAGGCAGGTGCAGCGCATTTGCACGCTGCCCGAGCCGCCCCCTCTGGGCATGGTCTGGACTTATCCAGCGCCTTGCGCGGGGCTGAAGCGCCCCCCGGCCTACGAGAGCATCAAGAGCATGGGCACCAAGGCCTCTTCGGCCGTGAAAATTCAGCTGCGGGACCGGGCCTTCGCCAGCATCCACCAGGTGGTGGCCGGGGAGGAGTGCGGCCGGCCGGGCGGGGAGGAAGAAGCCTTTGGCTGGATGCTGCACAGGAGGGCCGGCCTCCGGAAGGGGAAGGAGCCTGACAGTAAGGGTGGGCCAGGGTCCCGGGGGGCGTGGGGGGGAAGGACGCAGAGAGTCTGGGGTG
>JANHZT010003828.1:44018-57610 GCA_032468215.1 Stegonotus admiraltiensis
AGCCAGTGCAGCTCACGGAGAATTGGTGTAATGTGGGTGTATCTAGGTGCACCCACGACAGCTCGCACGGCTGCGTTCTGGACCAGCTGCAGTCTCCGAACACTTTTCAAGGGTAGCCTCATGTCTTGGTAGTAAAACTTCTGAATCTCTAGCATCAGAATCAGTCTTCCCAAGATGAGACTTTTTTTACTTGGAGAAGCTAATAACCAAACTTAGAGGTTTCTGCATGTTCTACCACCAAGCAACATACCTTGTATTTCCTTTTGTTTTTCCTGCATGGAAATGGATGTTTTCCTTAACTGGAAAGATGATCTACACTTGATCAACAATTCCTTTTATCTCTGCCTAACTTTATGCATCCCAAATCCTGTATTTCAGCCTTTGATTTACCTTATAACATACAGCGATTTGAATTAGAAAGCATATGGTTGCTGTCATGTTCTCTGATTCCAGAGGGCTTCAGGTCTTCTCTTCATGCAGTGTATGGTAGGATGGGCTTTCTGCCTTTCCTTTTATAACTAGAACCTCTTCCCTTCTGCAGTCTCTAAATGAACAAAGTAGGCAGAAACAAATATTGTGCATAGTCTAAGTTCAAAACCCCCAAGGTTACAGATGCATAGTTTCTTCCACAATCTTATGGATCCAAAGAAGCAAGGTTGTTTGCATTTTTAAATTCAAATCATTTCTTTTACAGGCAGTTTAATGAATTGTGACTGCTTTCAGATACACCTTTCTCTGAATGCTGCCAGAAAATGATGTTTTCTGTAATTACTACTGAAAAAGATGCAGGCAAATTTATTTATGCCTGCCCGTAGAATATCACTGAATGAACTTTTGGATTCACATTTTAGATTTTTAATTGAAATTGCAATTTTTATTATTTGTAGAAAACAATTTATTGAAATGTTGCCTAATATGTCAGGTATTTCGTCATAAATGTATATTACAAAAATAAATTATTTTTCATTCAGGTGACTTTTTTTTTAATTTATAGCCAAAGAGTAGGGTTGTGCAACACATTAGTTCCTTTTCAAACAAATACATAATGTAGGGGAGTCCATAGATCAAATGAGCCCCAATAGTATTCCAGAGATTCTTGGTGATCTGCAAGATTATGCAGGGTGAGCCTGTGGTATGAATGCCATTTGATTTTATTACCAAAATATAGAAGTTTCCAAATCTCACGAGACATTGGCACTCTTGCCTGGGATTTCATGAGAGTTGCAAGATTTCAGGAATTTTAATGTTAAAACTAAATTAATTTTAAATTTGGGGACGTTTCAGATGCTATCTGGTACAAAATGTACATCCTGACATGTGATGGATGCAATGCATTTCACATTCCCATATGGTGGTCTCCAAAATTTTCATTGATGATATTGTAATGATCCACCCAGAGATAAGGTTCCAGAATATTTCCAAGCATCACTTCAACTGATATATCTTGCCCATAGGACCATCTCTCCTTCAGATGAATTGACAAAGGAAAAAAAGTTACTGAAATCCAATGTATTTTTGAACTTTATTTTATTTTATTTTATTTTTGATTTATATGCTGCCCTTCTCCGGAGACTCAGGGCGGCTTACAATGCATTAAGCAATTGTCACACCCCCTCTACTAGCTTCTATTTTCTAAACAATTACTAGTCCATATGAGTTCCAGTTCTCTTATCTCACCACTGTGAGGTTTGCTTGAGTGATTTTTCCACAGAACATTGTCAGCAATGATTTGAAAATTTAAGTAAAATATGCTTGCTGAAAGGTGAACCATACGTACTCGGATGCCAGCTACCTCTTAATAAAATCCTCTGCATTGTTTTGTTATGCTTCGGTTTACAGCTTAATTTTTGCATTGGGTTACAATGGTAAAAAATGGCTGTATAGAAGTTCAGAGAGAAAAAGACAGATGTTATGTTTGTACTTTTCTAGCAGATATACTTTTATATGAACATTTGTCTAGTGTACACATTTTGTCAACAGTCTATTTTCTAATAAATCGTGTGTAAATATACTTACTTAGAGAATTGTTTTGTTTTCTCACATTTCTGAGAAATTTAAAGGATAACTGTGTTCTAGTTTACACAGTAATTAGGAAAATGATTCCCCCACCACCACCAGCATGGGACCCAGCAAAATTCTCTACCACTTCTTCTTTTAAGGAAATGTGTTTCAGATTACAACTTCAATGGTTAGATTATTAACCTGCCTACATGAACAAATTCTCAACAACCAATTTCCCTAAATAAAAGCAGCAATTTGAATGGGGAATTCCCAGGGGATAAGGCCTTAGACTATCTATAATCCCATATGCACTTCCCTTTCTGTAGATCCCAATGAATTTAGTGAGGCAATCTCTGAGAAGAAATAGATAGGAGGATCAAGCTTTTCACTGCCTGCTATTTATCCCCTTTACATCTCTTGACCCTTAGGCCATTTCCCAAAACTGTGTTTCCCCCCCTTCCTTTATACTTTTCCACTCCTGAAAAGATTAGATTGCACTTCAGAAATATTAAACTTATCTGGCCTAGGTTTATTGGCTTAACATTCAATATGAGAAAGAGTGTAGATGATAGGTATGACAAGGATGTTTTAATGTTCGAGCTTCAATGTTTGGCTTTCCCAGCTCTGGCAGGTATGCAGTTGTCTAAAAATTTATTGATGTTGTGTAATAGGTCACCTAAGTCATATGGTGTTTCTTGTGAATACTGGCCAAACTGCAGACTTTTAAGAATAAGGGCATAATAAATAATACATTCTTAATAGCATTTTGAGTCCAATTTGAACTTTTTTTAATGCGGCAGTACCACTCCCTATTAATGTAAGAAATGTCTTGTCCATGCAAAACGTTCATAATATAACAATAAAAAGCATAAACACAAAAACCATTTGGAAAATGTACATGCCAAAAAGTAATACTTTAGTAAAATCTTTGTATAATAACATTCAATCTTTTCTGAGTGGATGGCTGTGGAAAAATTGTGCAGTACTTAACAGTTTCCCCTCCATCCAATCCCATGTCCCATTTTGGCATTTGGGTAAGAAGTCACTGTTCTGAGATAAAGCTCCAAATGTTGGGGTGTCTCCATCTTTTGAATGCTACCAAGTTCTTTGTTTTTCTTATGACCCATACACACACGAACTGTGTGTATGGGTATGGGTATTTTCCTTTCCAAACATAAGAGAAAGTTGTTTACTTAGAGCTGTGGTGGCACAATGATCAGAATGCAGTATTGCAGGCTAACTCTGCTGACTGCTGGCTGCCAGCAGTTTGATTCTCAACGGTTCAAGATTGACTTCAGCCTTTCATCCTTCCGAGACCGGTAAAATGAGGACCTGGATTGTTGGGAGACGATAGGCTGACTCTGTAAACCGCTTATAAGTCTAAATGCCATTGCTATTTGCCAATTTCCGGTTGTATGCATGACAGTTATAAGCAAGGCTAACCAAGCATTCTCTTCATCTTCCTCATCTGAGTCATTGTTTTTAAGGACATTGAGTATGAGGTCATCTCTGTTAATTTGTACGCTTTTTATGGTTTGTTATTGTTTTTGACTGTTGTGGCCTATCCAGAGTTACACTTCATAAGATGGGCAGCTATACAAATCTTTTAAATAGATTTGTATTAGCCTGCTATGCCTGAGTGGTGTAGCAGGCTAATGCAGGCTAACTCTACTGTTAAAGGTAGCAATTAGGATCCAGCTGCCTGCAATTACTGTGAGTTCAATTCTCACCAGGCTCAAGGTTGACTCAGCCTTCCATCCTTTCTAAGGTAGGTAAAATGAGGATCCGGTTTGTGGGGGCAATAAGCTGATTTTGTAAATATACAAAAGTATGAAGGCTATTGCTTAACAAGTAAGCCGCCCTGAGTCTCCGGAGAAGGGTGGCATATAAATCAAATTTAAATTTAAAAAAAAAAATCCCACAGAATTCCAGTCATCTAGTGAGATTAATTCCTTGTCATATATGACTGGCAGTGTTCCTCTGCTGCTTCCTGGTGGCCTCTGAAGATGTGTAGGAGGTTCTGGGTCATGACTGCACACTCAGCCAACTACTTGCAGAAACTGTGTCCTGCCTTCTAATTCTGCTGACTATGCTGCTATTGAAATGAGGGGAAATGTAACTATCCTAACTACCATTTGGTGCTCCATCACAAGTTTTTTTAATTAATATTTTTATTAATCAAAAATAATAAATAGTAAAATACAAAATACAAAGTAAATAGGAAAGCAATGGGGAGGAAAAAGGGAAGGAGAGGTGAGAAAAGGTAAGAAAAAAAAGAAAAAGAAATATTGACTTCTGTCTCTGTTACAGTAAAGTAAGGCATTAATATCAAATCACAACTTTTTGCTTTTTCATAATAATATGAACAAGCCATTTCTATAAAGATCTATCAGTCTAATCAGTAAAACCCAAAGTCAGAGTTTTGGAGTTTGTATGCTCCCACACAAAGTATTACCTGCTACTGCTGCTATAATTCATGACACTATGGAGCAGAAGTGGGAAACTATGGCCCCTTTATGATTTGTGGAGTTCAGTTCCCAGAATTCTGGGAGTTGAAGTCTACAAGTCATAGAAAGACCATAATTCCCCACCCCTGTAGTAGAGCAACATCTGTGAGATATTGTGCTGCCTATGTCCAACAACCAAACTTGAGTTGCCAGAATAAAGGCAAAAAAAAAACAGGTAATGTTTGGCCCACCAATATATGAGAATGTCAAAATGGAATGACCCATGGATTGTACCTCGGAACTTGTGTTTAGCCCTCTGTCAGAAGAGCATTAGAATTGTGTCAGGAATAGCCAACGGATAATCCCATCTGCAGAGAAAGGATTGAGAAGACCATCAGCTGAATGACCAATGAGTGAAATTTGGTGGAAAGGGAAATGTAGCCTGGGAAATTCACTAAAGATTTTCCTTAACTTGACTGACAATAACTAAATGACGGACAGTCTTGACAGTGTAGCAATGGCAAGCTGAAAAACGTTGCTGAGAAAACTGCAAGGACTTGTATCTAAGAATTGGACATGATTGAACAGAGGGAGGGGGGGGAATGCTGTAGCAGAGCAGAGGCTGGCAATAAGGCAACCCAATTTTATGCTAATGCTGGGAAAGATTGAGGGCAAAAGAAGAAAGGGATGGCAGAGAATGAGGTGGCTGGGTGGAGTCACTGAAGCAGTCGGCATGAGCTTAAATGGACTCCAGAGGATGGTAGAGGACAGGAAGGCCTGGAGGAACATTGTCCATGGGGTCACAATGGGTCGGACATGACTTCGCAACTAACAACAACACTTTTTTCTGCCAGATCAAGGTATGAGGTTAGGCCAAAATTAACAATGGTGGCCACAACTTAAAAATGAACCAAGACACAGAGAAGTCAGAAATGTTTTCAAAAGATGCCTTCAGGAAATGAATAAGAAGGAACCAAGTTATTAAGAGCCAAAATGACATGCAAACAAAAAGTCATTGGAAATCAGAGGAAGAGATGCCGGATGTGGAGCACAAAGAACCCTTAATCCCATCAAAGAGCTGCCAAATTTACAAACTCAGTGACAAAAGGACTTTAGGGATAAAAAGGGTACATCAGGTCTTTGAGCCATACTGGTGTGGATTTGGTGGCTTCTGTTTCTTTGACTTGTCCAGTCTAGATGATTAATAGGATTAGATAAATGGATGCATGTGAGAATGTGTGAATATGAGAGCAGCTGCATACTTCAAATCAGTTAACTTTTATTGTGGCTTTAAATTTGGCATATCTCTGTCTATTCTAACTTGGTTGCTGCAATACTCAGTTGAAAGTGCACATCAAGTACTTACAAGGGTATTTTCAAAAGTTTTTACAACTATTGACTAAAACTCTCCCCATGGCCATCCATAGCTGAATGTCCCCTACATTCCAGTTTCATATATCTGAATCACTCAGGTAGAGATCAGTTGGAACTATAGCATTCATATGGTGAGTGGAGTGAGTGATTATAAGCTGAGCCTGAGTATTTTTGTAACAAAGGATAGGAATTATGGCTGTCTGGAACACCCTTATGCTAGTTAAATCCAGTTATGTTAGTATTCTAGAGTTTTAGCCCCCAAATAAACTGATGTTCAACTAAAATTTTATATCCTGCCAAAGTGGAAACTCTCGAAAGGAATAGTCCTCTGTCCTGGAGTCTGGTATTCTTCACCTCTCTCTTGAGTTTTGTCTTTCTAGTGAGAGAGGAAGCCTGCTTTCTAAAGGGACCAGTCCTTCTGCAAAATGTGGCTCACAGATTCTTCACTGAGATACCCAGTCTAGAGGTTTTGCTTGCATCAATCATGACTGGTAAGTTCTAGTTCTGAGGCCACCATTCACTCTAGGAATAGACCTACCATTTAACTTCTGTGAAAGAATCAGAGGCTCCATACTGGGATGAATAGTTCCACCTAACTGGGGATAAGTCTAGAACAAAGATGATGTTTGGGTACTGATATTGACATAGGGCAATTTTCAAGAAAGTGTTGCACACTTCTGCTCTATGAGAAAGTTGATAGGGTTCTTTTAATGGTGGCTTTCCATGGGTTGCCAAACAAGCCTTTCTATTGGCCATGGTAGCTAGAGCTCCTGGGACTGCTAGCAACATCTGGAAGACCATAGCTTGTGCACCATTATTTTGAACAATATATAAGCAATCCCCTTAAAACTATTGCAGTTTTTAGCTTTCTAGAATTCTTCTCATGCTATTTCATCTTAAATTAGTTGGATGGCTCTAAGTTGCTATCAATGAAAAGTCAAGATGCTAAGTACACGCATCCATTTCTTACCATGACGTGAATGCAGCCTTCGTCTATATATTAAAGTACTTGACAAATTCCATGTGTCTTTTGCTAGTCAGATGTTGACAAAAGATGTGTGAGTTCTTGTTCATCTGAAGATGAATAGAGCCACTGAAATAAAATAAACAAGGCAAAACCATTCAGTGATCAAGAATTAGCAAGGAAACCGCTATTTCCTGTTTTCCAATTGCCACTTATGCCAACATACCTCAGGTATGTCCAGAACCCACAAAAAGGAAGGGGGGGGAATGGACAAAAAGAATGAAAGAAATTGCTTGAACTGAGGAAGTTTAAGCTTGAGAGAATATATTCTCATGGTTAATACATAGTTTCTTGGATTCAGTGGGTCTTTATTTGAAAGCTAGAAGTAAATGTTCACAAGAGTAGGGCTAAATCATGAAAAATGATTTAAATCTACTTTTTGTCCCTTTCTCAATAACACAGTAAAGTAAGCAAATACATTTTAAAGCTACAAAAGCAGAGGAAGGGAGGGAGGGGTGAGGATGAATATAGCTACACCTGCAGAATTTGTACCAGCTCACATTTCAAAGGCCTCTCTGAAGTGGTTGCGGAGCTATTTCCACTGCAAAATAACAAGTGTTCTTGAAAGTCATTCCAAGTGCCAAATTAGACAAATTACATCACAGTGTATTTCCCTGCAGCATAAGGTACTTTGGAAACACCTGCCTAACATATTTGAAACATTTGCAGAAGGGAAGGGCTGGTTTCAAGAGTGGTTAACAAAACAAAAGTGCAACTAACTATCAAAGCAGACCACTTCCCCCAACAAATTGGGCTGGATCCAAACTATACTCCCATCCTTCAGTTTGACTCGTTCAATGATAGAAAGTTGCCCAATTGACTTCACACCAAGATCTACAGCACAAGGAATGTCATTGTAAGTAGCCAGGGAAGAAGGAGAAGGAGAAAAACAACAACTACATAGACATGTCTGCAGGGTGGGTCTAAGTTCAAGATGATGGCTGCAACTGCAGAATTATGGTTGACAGAATCTTTCTGGGGGTGGGACGGGATGGGCTTGGATATTCCACAAAATCCCCAGCTACAGCCAATGGGCAGTCAGAAGTATATAGGGAAGTTGAATCCCATAAAATGTGCGGCTCAGGCTGATTGTGATTGTAGTAAGTCCACAGCAGGCTAAAGGATAATTACAAGATCCATCATTATGATAGATTCCAATCAATGGTTTTATAATATTTTGTGGATGCATTAATCAAAATCAGAACCATGCAGTTCTTAGAAGTGGGAAACACCTTGTGAAAAAATAAATCATCATTATCGTGATGTTGGAAATTTAGGAGAAAACTTTTAACTTTGATTTGATTCCTTTGATGTTCCCTGTTAAGGTTGACCTAATAGGCTTGTTTGTCTATTTTCTAAGTTGTGTCTGAAAATACTACAGTGGGCAACCCAGAGATTTAGATTACCACTTTGATTAAAAAAAATCTCCACAACCCTATGTTGGACATGCTGAACTCCACACACCTTATGCTTTCCCCCAAAATGCCTAAATTGAGCCTTTTATTTGGTAGAAAGAGAAAAATGTATTACTGGAAGAAATGCTAAAATGGAATTGGCTACCGTCTATTAACATTTTTGCCCATGTTGTTTTCAAATAGAGTTTTAGAGGACTTTCAGAAGGTTTCTTGATATTACCAAATGAAATATTGGATGAGACAGATCTTTGATCTGATCTGGCAAGGCTTTTCTTATATTCTTCAGATGACTTGGCATCATCATGATGTCAATGTTATTAATGCAGCAGCAGGGAACAGAACAGGACCGGAGAGTAAAATCTTACGCGTATTTCACCCAGTAAAGTTTCTGTTTTCTCAGCCATAATGCCTCATCTCATAAAATATGGAGCCCTGACCGACTCTTCTCACAAATAATTATGGCCATTGTTAAGCCTAAAATACTCTAAGATATGCAAAATACTTCTTATTTGTTCATGATGTTCTTTCAACTATAAAGGTCACTTATTTTATAGCACAATACCAACTCAAAAGTAAACCTTATCAATTTCAATGGGGATTATGCCCAAACAGGCAGATAGGATCTATCTTTAAAATCTTATTCTCACTCACTCTTGGGAGACAGCCCAGTGGCCAATATGAACTTAAGTTGTGCTTTTTTTTTTCCTTCTACCATCTTCTGGTCCCTCTTATTGACATGGAATATACTTAATGTACATTGTTATGTACTTAATTCAGAGTTCTGCAGTATTCCACAAGCACTCTGATATGATTTCTTCAGTTGTGTTAAAGGAATGCAAATCTCAGGTGGCCCCTCTGACCTATTTTTTTGTACAATTTAAATGATAAAATTCAAGATTTGGTCTGCATATATCTGCAAATGGATTTATATTAGATATAAAGTGACAGATCTGGGCAATTGTTTCAGATTTACTTGTTCTCATAAACATAGTTATCAGAGGAGAGAGAGAAAAGCTATAAATATTTCTTCTACTTCCAACAATGATAGAGTTTTTCCATGATTCCATGTAATGGTACCAGTGTTTTTATAAAAATTAAGCACCATTGGAGGGAAAATCAAGGATTACTTCCTATCTGCTTAATTTCTGTGTATATAACACAAACGTCCTATTTTCATCACGTTTTCAACTGCTATGGTTTAGTTTATTTATTTTATTTATTTATTTGCATGTATTTATGTGCTGCCCTTCTCCCGAAGGACTCAGGGCAGTGAACACAAGTCAAAACATGCAGCAATAAAATCCTCTTTAAAACCGAATTAAAACAATAAATAATAAAACCCAAGAATCAGAGTCAGCCCATTTGTTGGAGCAGCCAAGTCTTCAGGCCTCGACGGAAGGAGCGGAGATCAGGCGCCATCCGGAGCTCGGTGGGTAACTCATTCCAAAGGGTGGGAGCGCCCACAGAGAATGCCCTACTCCTGGGTGTCGCCAGACAACATTGCCTGGTCGACGGTACCCTGAGGAGAGCAGCCCTATGTGAGCAAACAGGACGGTGGGAGGCAGGCAGGAGATGGTCCTGCAAATATCCCGGACCTAAGCCATGTAGGGCTTTATAGGTGAGAACCAGCACCTTGAAGCGGATCCGGAGGACCACTGGTAACCAGTGAAGCTCATGCAGGAGAGGTGTTACACGGGAGTAATGAGGGGCTCCCATAACAACCTGCACAGCTGCATTCTGGATCAGCTGGAGCCTCCGGGTGCACCTCAAGGGCAGCCCCATGTAGAGGGAATTGCAGTAATCCAAGCGGGAAGTGACCAGGGCATGAGTGACAGTGCAAAGGTCATCTCGGTCCAGGAAAGGGCGCAACTGGCACACCAGGAGAACCTATGTGAAGGCCCCCCTGGTCACGGCTGTCAGATGGTCTTCTAGGGACAGCCAAGAGTCCAGGAGGACACTCAAGTTGCGAGCCCTAGTTGTTTTATTGTCCATTATTATTATGATTCGTTGCACAGTTAACCAGATGTTTAGAGTGGATTTGACACTTTTATCCACCTATTGAGTTCTTCCCAAGGACCTGGGATAGGCAGATGTTCACTGTTTGATAACGTTAAAGGTTTTGTCACAGGATGTAATCTGTTCCAATTAAAGCTGCTTTTTGCAACTGATCGATGGTGATTTTGTCAATGCTTACCGTGTTCAACTGTGCTCCAGTTATTTACAGTTTGCACCCAGATTACTATTAATATTACCTTTGCTTTCTTTTGCTACAGTAATGTTATGTTATACTAAATATAATATAATTATTATATGCATATGAATCCTGGTAGCGCAGTGATTAGAATGATGTATTGCAGGTTAACTATGCCCACAGTCTGAAGTTTAACCCTGACAGGACTCAAGGTTGACTCAGCCTTCCAGCCTTCCGAGGTCGGTAAAATGAGAACCCAGTTTGTAGGAGGCAACAGGCTGACTCTGTAAACCGCTCAGAGGAGGCTGTAAAGCACTGTGAAGCGGCATATTAGTCTAAGTGCTATTGCTAAGTGCTCTTTTTCTCTGAGGAGATCAAACTAATCTACATGTGGCTTTCAGGCAACCCCCCCTGAGCTAAGCATTATTGTACAAATACTGCTTTTCACAATGCACACACACATACTCCCTAACTACAGCAACTAAACTTGATGTAGTCTACCTCCAAACAGGTCCAAATATGTGTTGTGTCTGCTCTTACACACAGACAGGTCCTAGTAAGACCGAAGTCTTGAAGCTGCCTTATTTCCAGTGTTAAAAGTGAAAGGAAGAGGAAAAAAGAGAGAGAAATGATTTTGAGGGAACTGGGATGTTTGTACTAGACTTAATTATCTGCACTTGGGGGGAGTAGAGTTAAGTACAGCTCTGCTTGAAAAGAAATGGCATAACATCCTCCCACATGCACACAAATCTCCTTATTGGATAAGAACTGGGATAAACAACTAAGAAATACAAGCAATGTTCTGCAATTAGCTATTTCTACCATCACACTTGTGAGTGAAATAGAACAATATATGAAATAACTACATTCCTGCAAGCCTACATGTGGGCAGCCACAAGCTTATATGACTACTCATCATAGCTATAGGTGACGTATAACATTGGAGACAATTGGCTTTTTTCACTTGGAACCAGGGGTGGGATTCAGCCGGTTCGGACTGGTTTGGGAAAACTAGTTATTATGATTTTGCGCAGTTCAGAGAACTGATGGACCTGCCCACCCTGCCCCGCCTCACCCTATATATTATCTTTCCTTTGCCATGCAATCCAGCTAATCTCTGTGCCTCACCTCCGCACCTCACCCGCTCTTCTCACCAAAGGTACGCATGCCGCCCACTCACCCTTCGTCTTGGGTCGGGGCCCAGGGTCACGCCATTACCCAGCTCCGGGCTTGCCCTGGAGCTTCTGTCCACTCGCTGCCCACCTCATTCGGATCAGGGAAAACACCATTCCCTGGCTCCAGCCTTGCCCCGGGCCTCTGCCTGCATGCTGCCACCCCACTCTGGCCTCAAACTACCAGACAGTTCTTCTTAGCTGGCTGTAGCAGAGATCTTGCAGTTGTCCCTTGCTGAGGCTCAGTCACTCACAGAGATGCTCCATGTGGTCTCCGGGTCAGAAGCTGCTTCTCTCTGCTGCTGCTCTTGCTGGGAGAGAGAGTGTCTCTTGTGCAATTTAACAACTGTGAGCTGCCGCTTTCCTCTAAGTTCAATCCGGAAAGTGTGCAGCACAGAGAAGCAGCAGCCATGTTGAATGCGGTTTCTCTGTGCCACACTGCTTTCCAGATGGGACTTAAGAGGAAAGCGGCGGCTCACAGCTGTTAAATTGCACAAGAGATGCTCTCTCTCCCAGCAAGAGCAGCAGCGGAGAGAAGCAGCCACTGCCCTGGAGAACAGACATGGAGCAGAGCAGGCCCCGAAAAGCCGCTCGGTCAACCCTTGCCACATGGCAGAAGCCGCGTATGTGTGGAAGCTGCGCACTCACATTTTCGGCGAACCAGTTGTTAAATGGGTTGAATTCCACCACTGCATGGAACATCTAGAGAAGAATCTTTCCTTCTTCATAGAAGTATCTTGGTTGGCCCCAGTTTAAGCCTTTGGTTTGATCCATTGTCTTATGTTAATGAGGGGAAAGGATTCCCAGCATCAAATAATAGCAATAATGAGTGTCAATAATGAGTGTAAAGTATTTGCAGACTTTCTCTAAGGTCATTGTGTCATTTATTTAGCATAACTAAGTAAGTCACCTTCAATTCTGGAACTGCTGTTTACAGTTTGATACCCCAAATCCCACAATATGCATAATAATTTTTGTCAAGCAGTTAGAGATGTTTAAATGTCTGCCTGATGCCTGATGACATTCATAATGCCTCTCGTGAGCTTCACAAGATCTGCATCCTTTGCCAAGTTCTTGACAGCATTCATAACATCCGCCATACATCTCACATAATGTTTAATAATGCCTGCTAAATGCTTCATGATGTTAATGATGCATTCGCCAAGAGCTTTGCGCCGCATGCCAAGTCCTTGACCACATCTGTAACATCTGACTCGTGGCTTGCGGCATTTAAAGGGCCTATCCGAAGGCTGATGTAATTTCACAGAGCCACAGAGTGATAGATGAATTTGGCCCATAATTTCTCGGCGCTTTCCAATGTGGTTGACACCAGAGGGAGGTGATCCCCGCAGAACGTGTTTGCTTTTTCAATTAACTCTGCCAGGTTGTAAAGAAATCCACAGATTAGTGGCTCGTGAGACACGCATAGTTGGTTATATGGTGAAGGGGCAGGGCTGAAGAGGAGATCAGTTTCTTAGGCAGATTTGCATTTTCTGCATAGCCTTTAAAAAAAAAAAGACTGGCTTCCTGACCTTACAGGGGTTGTTCTCAATTGCTCTTGAAGTTTGCAGAAGGGAACATTTACTGTACAAATTTATGCTGATGGATAGGGAATATAGTGAAGTAAGAAGGTCTCTTCCTTTTGTCTAAGATACATCTGTGGTGATTCTGATTACAGCCAAGGTTTGCAGCAGTGCCCCAAGCTGGAAGAAAATAGCTATCTAGCAAAGGAAAAGAAACTCTGTTCCTTAGTAATAGAACTTTAACAAACCTCCTGGAGGTGAAGGAAAACAGGGCCACTTTAAAGAAACATATAGGGAGGGAGGGGAGAAGTCTACAGTATATCTATAACCATATCTATATAATTTCAGATTATTTATTTTATTTATTTATTTTGTCGAGTACATATTAGATAATATATATAACCATGAATTGAATACATAAAATGAATACAAATAAAGGGAACAT
>JANHZT010003830.1:57846-68899 GCA_032468215.1 Stegonotus admiraltiensis
TGATAGAAAGCCCCCCTGGCCACGGCCATCATATGCTCTTCCAAAGACAGCCGAGAATCCAGGAGGACACCCAAGTTGCGAGCCCTCTCTGTGGGGGCCAATAATTCACCCCCAATAGCCAGCGATGGCACCAGCTGGCTATACCGGGACGCTGGCAGCCACAGCCACAGCCAGACAAATGGACAGATAGATAGATATATTCAGAATCCTATTAAGGCAGGAACACTTAAGAAAATGGTATGTATTTCTCCTGTCCACCTAGCAGTTCAAAAGCATGCAAAATACAAGTAGATAAATAGGTACCACTTCAGTGAAAAATAACAGCATTCAGTGCAACTCAGCAAACAGTCATGCTGGCCACATGATCATGAAAGCATCTTCAAACTACACTGGCCCCCTCAGCTAAGAAACAGAGATGAGCATTGGGCACAGCTGGTCAGGGGAAAACTTTACCTTTTAAAGTATGTATTTATTTAGCTTATAAGAAATATGACTATTTCTTATAAGCAAATCAACATAAAAAGACCTATATTGCAAGACCAATGTTAAATAAAAATATAATTAAAGTTAACAATCAAATAGTCCAGGCAATGCACAAATCACTCATATAACCTGGCCCTAATACTTGAAGGGAAGGACAAGTCTCCAGAACCTTACAGAAGGCCAATGAGATGGAGTCATCCAGATCTCTTGGATGAAGAAGCTATTCCAAGGAAAGGTTCAGTGGCAAACTAATCAGAATAGAGTTGGTCTTCTAGTCCAACCTCTACATACAAGTTGAGACAAGTGGCTGTCCAGTCCCTTCTTAAAAGTCTCCAGTGATAAGGCACCCACAACTTTTGATTTCCATTAGATGACGCCATTTTATAGAAAGAACCTGCCCACCCTTCCAGATGGGATAGAGGGTCCCACAAACAATATTGCAAATGAATTATTTCTGTTTTTATCCACAATGAATAATACCTTAGGAAAAAAATGTCTCACTTAGATAAGAAGGAAAGAACCATGATGGCACATGTGCCACAGGTAGCATGCAGAGCCCTCTCTGTGGGCATGCGAGCCGTCGCCCCAGCTCAGCTCCGCAACCCATGCAGTCCCGCCTCCCGCTGGCCAGCTGGTTTTTGGGTCCTGCTGCACATGCGTTGGGGGGGGCAGGGCACATGCACAGGGGTCACCTGGGGATGCACAGGGGCATACCTGGGGGGTTGTGCATGCATGTGTGGGATCGTGTGTGCGTATGGGGGATCGTACACACATGTGAGGGGCAGGGCACATGAGGGGGGGGTCTCATATGCATTGCATTTTGGGTGTGCTCCTGTGCGCGCTTTCAGCACTCAGCACCGAAAAGGTTAGCCATCACTGGAGTAGAACATAATATAACACTATAACTTTCTGTAGCATATAATATAAAAGGTGGGGGGGGAGAACTACTGCTGGCTTATTTTTGAGAAGCTTCAGGCTACCTGTAGCATAGAGAAATGAACCAATAAAATGTTATCAGGAAAGGAGTTTGACTCCTTCACAGTTAAGCAAGTGCTTGGCCATTTCCATATCTCCATCACCTCAGGTCAATGGAGTTTATACACAGTTCACACTAGAGAAATAATTCTGGTGAATGTTAGCGGGATACTCTCAAGTGTTTGTTTCTAAGGCACAGGCACAAGGAAAAATGCCTTTAAAAGAAACAGACACTATCATCGGTAGAAGTTCAATCTAAAGTTTTATTGACTTCAAGTGGGAAAAACAGATAACCAGAAAAGCATTAGGGCAGTGGTGGTACTCAGCAGGTTCTATCGGGTTCGGGCAAATCGGTAGCGGCAGCTGCGGGAGGCTCTGCCCAGAGGTGGGTTTCAACAGATTCTGACCAGTTCTGGAGAACTGGTAGCAGAAATTTTGAATAGTTTGGAGAACCAGTAATAAAAATTCTGACTGGCCCCGCCCCCATCTATTCTTTGCTTCCCAAGTCCTAGCTGATCAGGAGGAAATGGGGATTTTGCAGTATTCTTCCCCTGGAGTGGGGTGGGAATGAAGATTTTACAGTATCCTTCCCCTGCCATGCCCACCAAGCCACACACCACCAAGCCATGCCACACTCACCAAGCCACACACACACACACACACCAGTAGTAAAAAATTTAGAAATCCACCACTGGCTCCGCCCACCCATCCGGACGTCACCACATCCTGTTTTTGACAGTCTGCACATGCGCAGAAGGACATGCACATGTGCAGAGGTGGTGCATGCATGCTCACATTTGCAAACCGGTAGGGAAGATAAGTGAATACTACCCCTGCATTAGAGGACCTTAAAGTTCACACATAAAGAAATTGGGTTTATGTGGGAAAAACATTAAAGACCTTGGTGCTCAGTTATGGTGTGGTTGTAGTTTTCTTCATGGCAATTTCTTGATTAGGATATTGTTTTCCACTTGATTATTGCCTAGTATTAACAACTGCTTATCAAGGTGTTGGCTGAAGAGGGTGTGTTCTGGTCCATTTCCTTCCTTCTTACTTTTATCTCTTCTGAATAGTGTGTCAGTGTAATTTATATCTGTGTGTCTATTAATAGCTGATTTGTCTGAATGTAAAACGCCCAGTAATTCCCTAGCATTTTTGGATTTGGCTTGGTCCAAGATGCTAAATTGAAACTGTGGTTGAATCAATCCATGTGTCAAAAGAAGTTTTCATTGCATCTTCTGACTGCTAGTTAGTGTTCAAGGATGTGTATGTGTAATGGCAAGACACTGGTTTACTGGCTTCTGTTTACTTCACCAACTTCAGGAAATGTCTCAGCAGTCTTTAAAGAATATTCTTCTCTAGCCTGGGAATTTTAAAATTCAGCGAAACTACAACTTCTAGAATTCAATAACCACCAATACCAACTGAAATGTGCCAAAAAATATATATAGCCTCCATCACTCTTTAGAGATACCCATATTGTAAAGTTGAATTGTAAAGTTGAATATTGTAAAGCTGCCAAAAAAAGTGTGTATAGTCAAGGCTGGTTTTCCCAGTTGCAACGTATGGATGTGAAAGTTGGACCATAAGAAAGGCTGAGCGCCAAAGAATGGAGGCCTTTGAACTCTGGTGTTGGAGAAGACTCCTGCGAGTCCCTTGGGCTGCAAGGTGATCAAACTGGTCAGTCCTAGAGGAGATCAACCCTGACTGCTCCTTAGAAGGCCAGATCCTGAAGATTAAACTCAAATACTTTGGCCGCCTAATGAGAAGGAAGGACTCCCTGGAGAAGAGCCTAATGCTGGGAACGATTGAGGGCAAAACAAGAAAGGGATGACAGAGAATGAGGTGGCTGGATGGAGTCACTGAAGCAGTCGGCGTGAGCTTAAATGCACTCCAGAGGATGGTAGAGGACAGGAAAGCCTGGATGAATGTTGTCCTTGGGGTCACGATGGGTCGGACATGACTTTGCAACTAATAACAACAACAATATTGTAAAGTTACAGTCCCATAATTTTGCAAGTCGAAAAGTACTTCTTTCTTCTCTTGCTTTTACTTTCCAAAGAACTAGGGAAAATCCCTTCTGAGGTGCTTTCCATGTCCTCATTCCTTCTGTGGGCCAAGATGTCCATAGACATTCTCAGTCATCCAGGTCACAGTTGTCCCAAAGGTGCTTTTTCAGAAGGCAACCGGACTTTCTTTGTTTTTCCTTGAAGACATTTAGCTTCTCATCCAAGAAGCTTCTTCAGTTCTGACTGAATGGTGGGAATGGAAGGATTTATATTCCTCACAGTCATGTGGTCACTAGCATTCTTTCTAAGGGTCATTGAGGCCACTTGGAGGTTTATTTGTGCCCTCAGGGTCACCTGAATATTGCAAATGGGTATGGAACCTTCTTGGAACTGCTGACAGGACTGTGTTGTAACCAGGAGATGGGTGATATGGTATCCCTCCCCTTCTGTTGAGATAGGGATGCTCAATTTTAATGTAGATGGCCTTTTTGAGCCCCCTTTCAAACCAGCGGTCCTCTCTGTCCAGAATGTGGGATGAAATATATGACTATTGCCACAACTGCAGCTCTTCCTCCTGTCTCCCAAGATTATTCCCACAGTCCATTACAGATGCTATTGGGGGAAAAATCACCACTTAAACTATTATGATCTTTGTGGTTACTGAAGCATCCTTACCCTTCATGATCTTAGCTTGCCATTGCCCTCCTCTCTATAATTAATCTCCTCTTTACTGTTCAGCATGCCGTTCCTTTCTGTATTCTCAAATCCAAGAAAAGAAAGCTACCTACTAATTTTAATTATTTACCATCCAGTACATCAAGCCTTCTGGTCCGTATTGAATTTGGCCATGGTGCAGCTACAGCTCTTCCCTTCGCCAACATCACTCTCACCCTTTCTAAGATTATTTCCTTTTCTTCCTTCAAATTGGGGGGGGGAGGCATTTGGGAAAAGAAAGCATGATTACAAAAAAAAGTAAGAGTGCAAAAAAAAAGCATAATTTGCAAGGAATTCAAAGGTAAATAAAGATATGTTATCTTGACTATTCTCTTTCTCCACCTGCATTCATTTAGCTTACTCTCAATTTAAAAGATGTAATTGCTATTTTGTCTACTGAATCTTAATTGCTAGATTCAGGTTGCACTCAAGTATAATTAAACATCTTTGTTTAGAAGTGTACAACATTCTCTGGCAGGCCTTTCTAATCCAAACCACAATTTCTCCTAGGTCAACAATAAAAGGGGGGGAGGGTGTTTAGAGGCTGGCCCAAATCCAACAGAGACTCATCTGCAAAAAACAGGAAGAACGAATTAGGAGTCTATGTGGGAATTAATACATCTTGTCCAGTTTAACACACAATGCCTCTGCTTGCACTGATAGCCACACCATTCTGAAGAGTTGCTGGTGATACTTTGGTCCCTTAAGTATTCATTAGTCTCAGCTAAGTTTCAGGAAATTTGCATGCATACTGCCTACCGGGGTGAAATCCAGCAGGTTCTGACTGGTTCTGGAAAACCGGTAGCAGAAATTTTGAGTAGTTCGGAGAACCAGCCAATACCATCTCTGGCTGGCCCCAGAGTGGGAAGGGAATGGAGATTTTGCAGTATCCTTCCCCCAGGAGTGGGGAGGAAATGGAGATTTTGCAGTATCCTTCCCCTGGAGTGGGGTGGGAATGGAGATTTTGCATTCCCCTGCCACGTCCACCAAGCCACACCACGCCTACCAAGTCACGCCCACAGAACCAGTAGTAAAAAAAAAATTGGATTTCACCACTGCTGCCTACCTGAAGTTTTAGCAACCAGTAAAACTTCTAGTCACAGTCACATCTTTTTCTGTAAATAACTCATGTTTGCCATACCAATATTTTCCCCATGCCATGCTATTTAATCATGTCACATCTAGCTACTGCTTTGCTTTCTGCTGGTTCTTTTCATCATTCCGTTAATGACTTTCAAGTTCTTTCAGAGAGTTTACGTTTCCATTATAATACAACTTAGCTTCCTTTTTATTTTATTTTCCTTTTTTCCCCACTTTGGATCTGCCTCTTCTCATGATCAGTAGAAATGTTTCTTTTCCTTAATGCAACAGATTTAAGCCTTTTCTTTGTGAAAGTTTAGTTAGATGTTCTTTCTCCCAATAATAGGATCAAAAGGTAAAACCACTACAAGAGTCAGTTACATTTCACCTTAGTTTTCTTTGTTAATACCAGATCTTAGCAATGTATATATAGACCCAAACTTAAGCACCAATGCTCATTGTTTAGGACTACAAACTGATGAGTATCATGCCCAGGAAACATTACCTTGCTGCACTGGAAATGCAAATCTGTTTTACCCTGGTCATCCCAAACTCACCTTTTTAGTATATTTAATTAATTACACTTTCCAATATGAGCAAAATTTTGCTCAAACTACCAAGCATTCGTTAGCAGGCTAGATTTTCATAGGCTCTTATATTTCTCCATATGATACCAAATCTACAATATAGGTTTCAAACTATTAAAATGCACCATTAGCTAAGGAGCTATGAAGTCCCATTCCAAATTACTTTCCAAGGGTTCTTCTGGATTTCTGGATATAAAATCACAATCCACGTTTCTCTAAACGACATGACTTTCTCCATGACTTTCTAGGGACTGGTCACATCTACATTTTTATAAGTCTTCTGAATGTAGCAACTGGAGTTATTTTTCCCAGGCTTATTATCATTATCAATGACTCTTACTGCACCCACTACCTTGAAAGCAGTGGTGAAATGTAAAATTTGTTACTACCAGTTCTGTGGGCGTGGCTTGCTGGGGGGGGGAATGTGACTGGGTAGGCGTAGACAACTTTTTTTTTTCTTATAAAACCATTTTTCTACAACCTCTTCAGCAGAAGAGGTTATTTAAAAAATGTTTTTAAAGCCTCTGACGATCCCAGCTGAGTTGCCTGATTGTCAGAGGCTTTTTTTTTCTTTTAAAAACATTTTTTCTACAACCTCTTTGGCCAAAGAGGTTGTTAAAAAAATGCTTTTAAAAGCCTCTGAGGCTTTTTTTTTTACTTTTAAAAGCATTTTTTCGGCTGAAGAGATTGTAGAAAAAAATGCTTTTAAAAATAATAAAAAAGCCTCTGATGATTGCGCAGCTCAGCTGAGCATGGGGGGTGGGCAGGGATTTTTGCTACTGGTTCCCCGAACCACCCACCGCCATCGCAAGCGGATCAGGCGATCCGGTCCGAACCAGGAGCATTTCACCCCTGCTTGAAAGGAAGGTAGTTGTTATGAAAGGAAGTAGTTGTTGGAATTTCTGATCCTTTTCTGCTTTCAGCATCATCTTCTGAGAAATTGAGAGAACCTCAATCTATTTAAGGTAATTCTTTTGCACTTGTTTTAATAGTGCAGGAGAGGTTCATGAATGTAAGTGAAGCTGGAGTGGTATTCACTTACCTTCACTACCAGTTCGCAAATGTGAGCGTGCATGCACAGAGTGTCAAAAACGGGATGTGATGACGTCTGGGTGGGTGGGTGGAGTCTCCCGCCGCTGCCGCTACCAATTCACCCGAACCGGATAGAACTGGCTGAATACCACCATGAAGTGAACTCATATATTTAAGAATGCTATAACACACATAGAATTGAGGGGTCCTTGGTGCTCTCTGAGCTTGCTTGTTTTCTTGCAGACTTTTCATTAACAAAACTAGGTAACATCATAAGTGCTCCTGACGAGGACCCCTTATGTCATCCCTGAGCTACAAATACTCTCCTTTATCAGTAAGCCATAGAATGTTCCTGTAGAATTTAATACTAACACCCCATCACAGTTGCAATCCTTTCCACTGCTAGGTTGAATCCACCCGATATGTCCCAATATTAGTGCTCTTCGTACCATTGTTTGGAAAGCTTATGCCCACCATGCTTATCTCTCAAGTTTTGTTTGCAGGCTGTGTTTTGACAGCCCAGTCTATCTCAGTGTCAATCTAGCCTCCTCTCTCTTAAAGTACTGTCATGTCTGTTGACCTAAATATAAATCCAGAGAAAAGCTTCCAACTCCTCCTCAAAGTAATGGGTTTTTTTTTCTTTGAAAAAAAAATACATATTAAATTGATAATACATAAACCTTCCCATTATATTTTTCAGGGATATAGTTGGAATTCTTTCCCTTTCTTAACATTGATTTTTTGTGGTTGTTGTTGTTGTTGATATCCAACAAGACCTTGGAGTTTCTGACATGCTAATCTCTTGGAGCTTAGAACTCCTAGGGTTTCAACACAACTTGACACTTTCCAAACCTTGTAAAATGTCACCATTCCTCTATTTGGACAATCTCCTGCAAAGACAATATGCCAGAAGGCAATCTTCTGCGTTATGTATTAAACAAGAGTTCCAGCGCTGCTCTTTTCTTACAGTTTGATCTGCCAACATCCCAACAGGGCATCCAATACACTTGAAAGAGTTGTGGTTGCCAATTTTTGAATGATGCTGTTGAAACAGAATAGATGAATGTTCCATATCATTATGCTCGAGCTTCGTTGCTATGCATGCCACTACTGTGTTAGTAGATTTCTTTTCTGTTCCTACCATTGAAATGACCCATTCTGAGTATTTTGCAACCTTTTCAGTTATGCACAGCTGCCCTGTGTATTGAATAGTTTATTTATTTTTCTTTTTTGGCATAGGAATTGCATCAGCTAATTTGATCGCGTACCCATACTGGCACCCAAACTCAATCAAAATGAGAAATTTGCTCTGGGTGGTGTGTTGGACCATGAATCAAATAATTCTGTTATTCAAATAAAAGAAAAAACTGAGACTCTTGATTTATTTGTAAGATTTATATACAGCCTTCGGCCTAAATATCTCTCAGCAGTGTTCATTATAGCAAAGGTAACACTTTACCAATGCACGATCAATAAAACAGTGCATGAAATATAGATTTGTTTGGATAAAAATAACCAATACTCAGCATCAGTGCCAATCAATCTCCAAAGGTCTTCCAAACAGCCAAGTCTTTACAAGTCTTCATAAGATCATAAGGACTAGATAGTGAAGAATATCATGCCCAGAACAATATTACCATCATCATCATCATCATTTAACGACCCCATAATCCCTTGCAGGGTGGAGTCTGGGCAACTGAATGGAGGTAGCAGAGTGTTTTAATGGCCAGATGCCTTTCCTGTCACCAATGCAGAGCTTTGTTCAGCAGATATATTCTCATTGTGCCCAGAGAGAGAAATATCTGCCTCTACCTAGGATCGAACTCACAGCCTCCTGATTGTGAGGCGAGAGCTCCACCACTACGCCACTGCACCGCTCCCAGAAAAGTATTACCATGCTGTACTGGAAATGCAAATCTGTTTTAAACTGGTCATCTCAAATTCATCTTTTTAGTATATTTCATTAATGACACTTTCCAATATGAGCAAAAATTGTGATCAACCTACCGAGTACTCCTTAGGAGGCTAGATTGTCATTGACTAATTACGCTTCTCCCTGTCATGCCACATCTACAATGTAGGTTTCAAACCTTTGCTTGAGGAAGCAACATCTGTTGATTTTATATCACGGTCTCCTGAACCAGTTTATGAGGCTTGTAAAAGCGGATTCTTCAATCAAACCTGAGGATCGGTGAGGCTGCCCACTGATTGTAACTGTTGATAGGTTGGAGAGTATAGTTTAGGGTGCTGAAATCTATCTTCTTGAATGTTGGCTTTACTTTCCCAGTTTTTATATTGCTTTGCAAGCCACCCAGAGTTGTGGCACTTAAGATGGGCAGCCATGCAAGTCATGTCAATAAATAACTTTCTACTCTTTGTGGACTTTGCTTGCTTGTGCGAAGATGGCATCCATGTTCTTGCTTATGGCTTTGCTGAAGGCACAATTTATATATGAACCCTAAAACAATTTCCAGTTTTGCAATGTAGAACCCCTGCAATTGAGAATACCGAATAATTATTGCATGGCTCAATCCACACCCAGGGTTCTGTTGAATATTTTCTTCACTTTTGAGATTATACATCTCGAATTTAATTTTTAAAATGCATATATTTATGCAGTTTCACAATTTCCAACATCTCTATTTTGTCAGGGTTCATTTTTCCCACTCCTGGGTTATTTATAAACTGCCTTCAAATTAGATCGAAGAAAAATCCTTGAAAGATACCTTTCTTTTTTGCAAAGGTCCATCATGTCGCCAACATTTGGATTGTTCACTTTTTAAACCTGGGAGTTGGAAGCTCACAAAAGTTCTCTTCACATGCAATAGTTTTGCCTTGTTTGATGTCTACTGCAGCCCGGTCTCAAATGTCTACCTGAATCTTTGTTCACAGAATGTTTGTAATTCTTTCTACTGAAAGCTTTTGCGTTACTGTACTTTAAATAAATATACATTACTAAACAAGATGGTTGGCACCCAAATCAGATAGATGGATGGATGGATGGATGGATGGATGGACGGATGGTTTTCCAGGACTCCACCCATCTTTGGAGATTAAAAGAAGTAAGTCCCATCTGTTCCTTCCATCAAATCTACTTCCCTGTAATAATTCATGTTTCAAAATCTATTGGAAGGCTCATTTCTTCCACACATCTACATGGAAATAATCTTGAGTTTGCCACCATGTTTTATCTCAGTGCTGGCTAACCTTTTCTGGACTGAGTGTTTAAAGTGTGTGCGTGTGCACGCGCAAATACGCGTGCCCAAACCCCCAAAATGCAATTCACACGTGGCCCTCCCGCATGCACCCTGCTACCACACATGCACGCATGTGTTCCCTGCATGTGCCCCACCCCCTGCGCATGTGCGTACCCCCCACACGTGCCCCACCCAATCCCCCATGCATGCATGGCAGAGACCCAAAGACCAGCTGGCCAGTGGAAGGCACGTCCACATACACAGTGGAGCTGAACTGGGGCAATGGTTCGCATGCCCACAACAGAGGGCGCTGCCTGCCAACTCTGGCACACGTGCCATAGGTTCGCCATCATGGTTTTATCTGATCAATGTTAACTGATGGTTTCCACTTGGCAGATGTTGCAACTCTTCAGTTTCATTACTGAAATTGTCCACAGCTTTCTGAAGGTTCCCTAGACCACGGGTGTCAAACTCGATCACATCACGTGACGTATCATGATGATTTTGCCTTTGCCGACCTAGAGTGGGTGTGGCCTGCAGATGACGCATCCAGTCCACAGGCCACCAGTTTGACAGCCCTGCCCTAGACCAAAACCGAAAGATTTCAAAATGTTTTTTTAAAAAAAGTTTTTTTTTAAACGAACATAAAAAACATCACTCCGTCATTAATCCCAAGTACAAACAGTGTGTCGATTGGTTACAAATCTTTTGTGCATCTTCACCATGTTCATATTCTCATGTTTTCAATCTCATATATATCTATACATTGTTATTCTCGTTTATCATTTATATTAACCATGGCTATTTTCCCCTCATCTCATACAAAATATTTTCAAATTTAAATTAGCTTATATTGTAACGATCATTTCATCATCCTAAACCAGTCCAATATATATATATTTTGCTTTGATTTATATGCTGCCCTTCTCCGGAGACTCAGGGCGGCTTACAATGCGTTAAGCAATAGCCTTCATAC
>JANHZT010003833.1:0-19526 GCA_032468215.1 Stegonotus admiraltiensis
GCTTTTTTGGTAGAATTTAAAAGGTCTTTGGACAAAAGAGTCTTCATAAGGTAGCTCCCTGGACTCCACTCTCCTTTCATATCAGTGGGAGGAATCAGATAGATAAGTCCAGCCAAGGGAAGGATTACGGGCCGCCCTCTTCTAAAGGCTGGCCAGCTGTGTAAACGCAAGGCTTTTGATTTTTGAATATATATAATATATAATATAATAGCAGCACTTTGAAGAATGTAATTACACAGATTTCATCCATGCCATACATTCAAAGATTATAAGAAATATTTTTTAATCTACTGTATTCTGTATAAATGAGTCCCCTATTTCATTATTCTTGTATTTACAAAATCTACATCTATGAGTAATCTGTTCATAATTAGCAATCACGTTTTCAATCCATTGAATAAATGCAGCCATTCATTTATCTTTCCAATGTTGCAATGTTGGTCTTTTAGCCATAATAAGGATATAAAGAATCCATTTATGTTGTCCAGTTATCAATTCCATGTACTAAGTATATAGTTCAAAAGAACAGTATCCTCTGAAAATGTTAGCTTCTGTCACACAGTCATATTTATGTGATCTATTACTTTCTCCCAAATCTTGGTAAGTATAGGATATTGTATAAACATATGTTTTAAAGAAACATTATCCTTATTACATCACCAACAAAATGCTGTTTTTGGCAGTCCCTTTCTATACAAACATAATAGGGATCAATAAATTCTGAATATTATGTTGTTGTATAACTTGCAATTTCAGATCCATAGACACCCTTGCTATGGAATTTAAGATGATTTCCTGTTGTCTAAATGATATAGGAGCCTCTAGTTCTTTTTTCGACTCATTTCTTAACATCTGTATATTGTATTGATTTATTATAAAAACTAATACTTTTTTAGTTTTAAAGAATTTAAGAAGTTCTAGCATCTCAGGCTTCCATCCAATTTTTCCACGTCACCCTCCTTCTCCCAATTTCCCCATAAATTTTGCATGGAAAAAAGAGTTGAATCTTCTTTACTAGCCATACATGCTATAACTTTCTAGGTGTCCTAATTGTTTCCAGAGATTAATGAGGTTTAGTATATTTAGATACTAATATTGTCCATCTAACCAAAGGATATCGATATATACATACGCTTATATAGTTACATATACATATCATCCAAAGTTGCCCAAATTGGAAAATTAACACCAAATGTTCACTTCAGTATTTAATACTTTACTCTAGGTTAGCATGATGATATAGCTCCAGGTTCAGAACACCAAATCTTCATTAATTGATAATTGTATTTTCTGTAAAGATATTTCATATTGAAGAATATCATAAAAAGCTTCTACACAAATAATTTATTTTCTGACAATATTTTCTAGATATATAAACTGGAATTCCTCTCAGAATATAAATTAATCCGGAAATAATACTCATTTTAAGAGCATTCGCCTGGTGCGCCAGTTGCGGCTTTTCCTAGACAGGGATGCCCTCCGTACAGTCACTCAAGCTCTCATTGTCTCTCGGTTGGATTACTGCAATGCCATCTACATGGGGCTGCCCTTGGGGTGCATCCGGAGGCTCCAGCTAGTCCAGAATGCGGCCACGCAGGTAGTTACGGGAGCTTCCCATTACTCCCGTGCAACACCTCTCCTGCGCGAGCTGCACTGGCTGGTGGTGGCCTTCCGGATCTGCTTCAAGGTGCTGGTATTGACCTATAAAGCCCTACATGGCATGGGCCCGGGGTACTCGCAGGACCACCTCCTACCGGCCTCCCACCACCCTGTGCGTTCACATAGAACTGCCCTCCTCTGGGTGCCGTCGGCCAGACAGTGTCAGCTGGCGGCTCCCAGGAGGAGGGCGTTCTCTGTGGCCGCACCGACCCTTTGGAATGGGCTATTCACCAAGTTCTGGACGGCTCCCGATCTCCGCACTTTCCGGGCTGGCCTGAAGACCTGGCTGTTCCAGCAAACTCCCTGATCATTCTTCGAGGTTTTAATTTAGGGGATCTTAATTTGGAATGGGTTTTTAGATTTTTATTGTGATTGTTTTATTCTTGTGAGCTGCCCCGAATCCTTTGGGAGAAGGGCAGCATATAAATTTAAATAAATAAATAAATAAATAATCTTTCTCCAAAGGGTAAAGTTTAATGACTTTAAATAATTACCAGTCTGAAGAAACCTCTTTATACAATTTATTCATATTACATGTCACTGAATTATGTCCTATATAATCTATGTTAAAGTTAAATTAAAACTATTATACACATCATTTTAAAAACTATTACATACATCTTGTCCATTATTACTACTATTACTTTTATTAATTTGTTTTTATCAACAACATGGTTTTGTATCTAGAGATGACAGTAGCGATACCCCTGTTGTCCACCCAAAGGAAAATGAAAACAAAAAGTGTTAAAGTTAAAGATATACTAAAGATAGTAAAGCTAGTTGGTCAATTCTTGTTTTAAGTAATGAATGAACCACATTCAGTTGATCCAAAACAGTAGGCCCTGCACCTGCGGGAAGAACACCAGGAAATAAAAAACTCTGAAAGGCAGTAAAATGTGAAATGGGACTGTTCAATTGGCAGGAAAAAGAGCTAATGATGCCAAGTGGCAGGAGAAAAAAAAAATAGAAGAAATAGTTTCTGAGTCAGGAAAGGAGATTGAATTAGTTTAATATAGGAAAGATTGAAAGAATTGTTAAAGACAAAAAGATCAAGACTGTGTAAAGCAAACTTTAAAAGGAAATACAAAATATAGGTGCTATTCAGAGTAACATTGTGGTTATGGCTTTTCTATATCTTCAACAGGTTGACCCTAGAGATTGTGGCTTGGAATGGACTCCACTATTGAGATTATGCGCATTATCAGGAAAAACAGATGTAGCCTTAATTTTAATAAATGCTGGAGCTGATGTGAACATAAAAGATAAGGATGGCAAGACATCTCTGATGGTATGCTGTACTGCTAAGTAACATGTTAGAATGTTTCTAGTCTAGGAAAACAGCAGAATGCTCCTTCCTCCTGTATCAGCTTGAGCACACCTTTTTGTTATTGTTTTAGCTTTCGTGGATATCTGATTGATGGAATCTAGAGAATTCTCAGTGATAGCACTTAAATTCTGCTGTGGGAGGTAGGCATCCCCTAATAACCTTTCACCATTTTGTGATGATGTTCTTACTTAGAATGACAATGTTGTTACACTGTACGTGGTTGCTTTTAAGCCTACTGAATGATGTGTGATAATAAAAATTTGTACATACATAACGATATATTGTTCAGGCTATTAGAACAAATATTCAAATCTCAGTCAGAGTGATGTCTGTGAAATGCCATAGCTTCCTGTTTGGCCAATATTTATTTGGGGAGTATACTACTGTCAAGAATAGGTGCTTGTGGGTGGGTAGAGGGAGGAGTAAATTATGACATGTCCATCATGAAACACTATGACATGTGCTTCCATCAGAAGCTGTTACAAATATATCATTGCATAATATGCGTGATTATGACCCTATATTTTAACATTATCATGGCTTGTATGGTTATGCTTTCAAAGAGTTCCAGAACTCCTAAGTTCATCAACTTGTGTTTGGGAAAAAACATTGATTCTTACTGGCAACCCAATGGACAAATTTTTAATCAAGCTCAGGAAAAATGCTTGAACATTATAGTATTATATTTCTTCACGTTGTTATCCTGCTCTTGCTGCTGTGAAAAAAGTAATTTTCAGTTACTGCTTATTTTCCGTAATAGGAGAAGGATTATTATTTATCTCAAAGTATATGGGATCATTTGAGTGTCCCATAAATAAGATAATAAACTAAAGAATATCAATTTGCGTACTTAATCAGGCAATCAGCATGACTCTTTGTGGCTATGTGTGGCATCATTACTAATTAGTTCTAAGTATCATTGGTAATTAGTGATAGGTATAACATTTTCAAAGAAAGTATTGTATATCTTTAACATTTCCAATGAATTACACTATGAGCATAATTACCTTTGATTTGTTCATAAATGTCAATTTATGTTCACTTGAAATTTGTTGTTTATTATGACTATTGGTTCATTCTATACTTGCATACCATTTGATTATATACAAAAAGCAGTAAATTTATTTCAAAGTAAAAGTAAAAACATTTATTTATTGAATTATATGACTGCACATGTAAGCATAGATTATTCTGGATGGTTAAAAGCACAAACACATCCTTTTTCTTGCTAGGATAAAGCAAGGACCCCCACTCATCAAAACAAAACCTTCAACAGGAGCAGAACAAACCTAACCTTCTGACCCAAATATCTGGGGAAATTTGCATGGTTGTTGTTCAGTCTATATTTGTATAAACATGGGTGGAAAGCCTGCCAGATATCATGTATTATTCCTATTTGTCTGTAGGAACATAATCTATGCCTGAATAAGAACATGATTTCTTACTATTACCAAGCTCAAGGCATTTTCAAAACATGACTTCATTTCCTCTTAGATTTCTTCTTCCAAGGCATTTTATATCGAAATATCATTTCTGGTTTATTGCATGAAATAGAGTAGTCTGAGTAGGTTCAGATGTTTCTTTAATGGGATGAGGCTTCTTATTCCTTCTTATTGGAAATTCATCTTTCTGAACCACTGCATTTGTAGATGTAAGATGTAAGATCCAAAGGCACTCTGTCATGTTTTTACCCCAATCAACATAGTGAGCAAGTATTTTTCTGCACTTAAAAATAGGTGTTTGGGATGGTACTTTAATGATGTGGGGAAGAGGAAGCACATACAGAATAGTACTGCCAAATTCTGAATGCTGATTAATATCTAGTTACCTCTTACAGAGGCCTATTTTACTACCTCTGTAAAACTATCAACAGAATTCTTAGAAAGCAGTGGAATTTAGTATACTTACATAATATATTCTCAGTTGCTGGAGAATAGATGAGTTATAATGATCTTGCAAATTACATTTTTAGGAACATACATATGTTTTCAACGTATACTACAAAGAGAACATGTAAATGGAATCAGTGTACTTGGAAATATTCATATTGAACAAGAAAACACATTAATGATTTCTGTTCAGTTTTTTTGTTGAGTGCTGAAATTTGCCACAATGAAATCCTAAGATTTTCTTGTTACTGGGTCTGCTGGCTGACTCTATGACAATTTGCCACAGCCAATTCACCACAAGACAACTCACTGCTGGACAAGAGTTATTAATATCAACGAAATGGTGGAATAGAATCACTAGGGAAAGGATGTAAAGGTGGGGGGGACGGGGACAGAATGAAATGTGAATGGCAAAAATTAAAATATTTTTTTATTTTAAATAATTAAATAGAATTGTTAAGTTGTCCCGTGGCGAGTTGGCAGTGGCGAGTTGGCCGTAGTAAATTAGCTGTGGTAAGTTGTCTCATTCTGCTGCTGGCCTGCCTTTTATGCAGGAAATTGGCCATTCTTGCCTGTTTCTCTGTCTTTGGCAGAAACACAAAATTGAAAGGAAATAAAACAAGCAGCAGTGAAGAATATGATACTGTGCTTATGCCCAAGGCAGAAAGGGAAGAAATCTTGTTGATTTCTCTAGAATAACATTTTAATATTAGGTAATGCCTATATTATCTCAGTTGTCCTTATATACAGCACTTATTGACAGAATGCAAACACTGATTTTCACTGAAGAGAAAAGAGTTGTGTATTTGTTCTCTGGAGAATTCTATTTCTTTCTAATCTTTTCTGTGAGGGAAACTTTATGCAGTGAAAGAAACTTTATGCAGAGAAAGAACTGTGGGATATAAACCAACAAAAAAGAAATGGCAATTGATGAGCAGTTCATGAAGAAGAATATTCCATTTCGAATTAAAACACTCTTCTTATATGTACTGTTTGACTATAAATGAAACAGTTAAATAAAGCCTCACCAAAAAGTCAAGTCCAATGTAATGATCTCAATTTCTAGAGACATTAGGTACATTCCTGCATACTTTAAGTATTTCAGCAATGTTTAGTACCACTTTATAAAGCCTTAGTAAGACCACACTGGAATACTGCATCCAGTTTTGGTCACCACATTAGAAGAAAGATATTGAGACTTTGGGAAAAAGTACAAAGAAGAGCAACTAAGATGATCAAGGGCCTGGAGACAAAAACATGAAGAATGGTTGCAAGAATTGGGTATGGCCAGTCTAGAGAAAAGAAGGACAAAGGGGTGACATGATAGCAGTATTCCAATATTTGAGGAGCTGCCACAAAGAAGACGGGGTCAACTTATTTTTCCAAAGCACCAAAAGGCAAGACAAAAAACAGTGGATGGAAACTAATCAAGGAAACAACCTGGAATTAAGAGAAACTCCCTAACAGTGAGGGCAATTAACCAGTGGAACATCTTGCCTTCAGAGGTTATAGATACTTCATCATTGGAGGATTTTAAGAACAGACTGACAGCCACCTATCTGAAATGCTAGAGTCTCCTGCTTGATAAGGGGATTGGACTAGAAGACACCCAAGGTCCTTTCCAGCTCTATTTTGATTGAAAGATAATATAGAGGTCTGTCAGTAGTTTCTTTGAGTGCTTTTCAGATCACAAATTTGCTACGTAAGAAATTGAAGGAATCCCTCATTTAAGATCTCATTCAGTGAACATATTTATTTTCAACACATTAGCACCTTTGCATATTTTCATTGGAAAAGGCAAACAGCATATGAGATTCAGAGAGTGCTTATATACAAGTGGCATTTAGTATATATTTTGTTTTGTGCAAAAAATCCCCAAAAAGTTCCTCAGTTACTATAAAACATGCAATACTAAATGATTTATATTTCTTTCCTTGTCTTATAGGTGGCAGCTTTAAATAATCATGAAGATTTGGTTGCATTATTATTAGAGAAGGGAGCAGATCCTGATATTAAAAATGAGGTATTATATTTCTCTCTCTGCATACAATACTTACCTACATAGTACTTAAAGAGTAAGTTGAATGTGTCATTTGTTTGATGTGTTATTTTTCAGTTTGGTAAGGGTGCCCTGGACATGGCCAAAGGCTTGAACAGACAGGTAGGAATCTATCTTTCTTGAATTAATCATTTCTAGTTTTTTAAACATTCTTTATCCTCTGGTGATTAACTTGCTATTTTTTTCTTTTTTTTAAGAGTGTGGTTTCAATAATAGAAGAAAAGAAAAAGCAATTAAGCAATATAGCTGTTGATCTTGCATCTACCCCTTCACAGTTATTTGAAGAAAGTGCATCTTAATCTTTTTTTCCCAGGAAAGTGAGACTATGAAGATTGATTTCTGCTTGTTTTCTTTTTTCCTGTAAGATTTTTTTATCATTCTTGGACACTTTGATTAAAATGTTTCCTTCTTGAGGATTTTCTCTGGCATTTTACATTTATCTGAATTTTAAAACCGTCTTTCTTTAATGATGTTTTTATAATAATACTATGTTCTTCTATCCTTTGGAGATTGATTTTAAAACGCACATGCTAGTTATAATTAGCACACCTCAATTTGGAGTTTGTCACGTGATATGTCCCACTTGAATTTTTCACTAGCTGGATGGGAACTATGGAATCTGGGCACTAACTCTTTTCTCAACCATGATCCTGATTAATGTCAATGAAAACAGTTTCTGCTTGGAAATAGTAGATTAGATGCCATTAAAAGAATGTCTAGGACACAGCAAAAAAATAAATATTAAATCACCGTGCTCCCACTCTTCTCATATCCTTAGCCCCCCCCCCGCCCCTTCCTCCAGCCACCTGGATCCTCTGTTTTTTCAAGAATCAAGCAGCCAAGGGCAAACTGTAACAATCAGTTTATCAAAGCAACCAATGCCAGGGAGTTGCAGTGCTGGGTTTTAGTGTAACAGGTTTTCTGCATTGGAACACACTGAGAATAACAATTGACAAAGTAGGAAATAGGTCATGGTCAGGATCTTGAACACAATCCTAAAGACTGCTCATATAAGTCTGAGTACTTAAGGCTAGTGCAGCTTTACATCAGCCAGGAGTTTGCTAGTTGTAACTTGGCCATATATAGAGCGGCAGTTGAAGCAGAAATCAGTCCTCATAATAAACATGCCATCCTAACAGACTTAAGACTGAGACAATACTACTGACTAGTGGGATTTATCTCTGAGTAAACATTCATTGGAGTGCTCTGTTAGGGCATTAGACTGTTCAGACCTCTCTCTGAATATATTTCATTGAATTTAAATGGAAATTCTGGTTAGATGTTTGGAATTGTATTGTAAAATACGATTTGCAATTGTAAATCATTAATGAAATCAATTAATTTTTTTTAATTGAAAAAATGAATTTGTTCTTACATGGCCAAATTGAATTTGTATCTTTATGTAGAGTGTTCTCCAAAGACTATATTCCTGTTTAAAGGTGAGAATGAATGTAACCAGCAACTGTACATTTCTAATATTTCTGTTAAAGCCTGACATCCACAAGCCATTTGAAATCTACTGGGATTTCCATTTGGATTCAATAATAATTTTGATCTAATTGGCTAGGAATGGGTTCATAACCAGTTTTCTTCCTATATTCTAACGTCAATGGAAAAAAATGCTGCCATTTTTTTCACAAACATTTGAGTCTAAAACCTACTCATAAAATTTGGCTGGGCATATTTTCTACCTATATTTTGTTTTGCTTTATGAAATGCAATTTAAGGTATAGTCTTATGGGCTTAGATTACTCTATGAATATAGAATAGCATAAATTTCATTCTCTGGGGCAGAGAGGGAGGACCAACCATGGAGGAGATTCAACCTCGAAACTGCCATATACAGCTCATAAGAATTTATTTAAAACCTCAGTTCTCCAATTTTGGATCTCTGATGTCAAAGAAAGAAAATAGAGATAGGTAGGTGGACCATCAGTATACTAGGAGAGGCTGTGCTATATTCCAGACAGGGGAAAGAGGAATTTTCTAACCACTAGAGCAGGGATGTCAAACTCAAGGCCCAGGGCCTGGATCTGGCCAGTGGGGTGCTTAGAACTGGCCGCAAGGCCACCCTGGAAACAGTGAAGGACTGGCCATCAGTGCCTCTGCCAGCAAAAATGGAGCTTGGGAGGGCTGTATGCAGAGACCATCGCAGCCAAAAATGGAACTTGGGAGCCTATTTTAGCTGGCAGAGCACTTGGGCCATCACAGGTGCCCCTGTGATGAGTGATGTTGAGGTGGCCACGTCTACCTGGCCCTCCAAGGTCAAACACAACCCTGATGCGGCCCTCAATGAAATTGAGTTTGACACCCCTGCTCTAGAGCTAGAAAAAAAATTACTTATTGGAAAGAAAAAAAATAATCCTTCTTTTCTTTTCTGCTGACAGATTCCAGAAAAGAATTTGGATCTCTTAGAGATTCTAATGTAGAACTATTTACACCAATCTTCAGGATTGCTATTTCTAACCAGAAGGGCATAATAACATAAGAGCATAATAATATAAGTTTCTCAGCACATTTTTGCAGTAAAGCATCCACCCCTTGTTCTCTTTGTGCCTTTACAAAGGGATAGAGATAAATATAGGAAGATATAAAATGGAAATGAAACAGTTGGAAAAACAATTGGCCCATTCTCATTTATCTCCCAATTCAATTTGTTGTCTCAAACTGCATTTGCTAAAACAAATTAACATTACTATTACAGCCAAGCTTCATTCAACTGAATAGCTCTTATACTTTAGGATTCAGTATTTATTCTTAAAAGATAACCCAACATAAACAGTTAGAAAGCTCTTCTTTATGCCAGAATTTGAGCCAAATTTCCATGTTACAACATAAGCACACTGTTTATTAAATTCAGATTCTGCCATAGTAATTGGATATGAATTTACCTCAATTGTTGTTCTTTAACATAAGCATCATGAAAGAATCCTTCAAAGTATCTTATTATAGAAGGATCAGTGATGCAAGATAGGTCAGATTATAGAACACCAAGCACATAAATAGGAAATAGTTTAAAACCCAAACTTTTTCTAATCTTGTAAAGATCTACTGTAGCTTTTCTGGGCAGGTCAAGGTTCACAATTACAATTTAAAACATGTGTGATGTAATAGAACCAGTGTGACTGTTTTTAGAAATATTGTTATGATTTTGATTTTCTTATAATACCTGAACAAGTATCACTTTGGCAGAGACTTTTGTAGACACAAATGTGTAGAGCTGATTAGTGAGTAACATAAAGCAAACACTAGACTCTCCAAGGGTGTAGAGAACCTGGGGAGATTTATTCTGCCCTGTCCCTTGAGCATTTAGGGATAGAAAAATCAAAACAGATTCAAACTAAGAACTCAGTAATCAAGCAGGTGTCTTGCCTCTAGATTTCTCTTTGTTGACCTCTGCTGTTTTTTCTTCTCTTCAAAACTCTGAAACACAACTGACTCCTAGTAGGCTCAGTTAGGCTGCTTGAAGGTTTTTTGGAGTCTTCTCTACATGAGCTTTGCATCAGGGGCAGTCTCAGCCAAATTGTTGTCTGAATTGTGCAGTATTGTCTGGATTAGTCTCCAACAGTTGAGCCCAGCCTTCCAGGGACATTTCTACTTCTATCCTTCGAAGAAGGGTGCTTTCACACTTATTAATACACTTTGTATAATATCCTTTTGAATGCTCTCTGCAGCATTATAAATGACATCCACCATATGGAGATTTTTAGAAACATGGTGGTGGCGGTATAAAACAAGTTCACAACAACTCTGCGCAGGAGGGATAGGAAGCCTGAGGTTTTTTTAGTTGATGTTGGATTCCATTTTGATTGCAAAGCAATAAGAGGAAATAAATTTAGAGTGGCTATCTAGTTGGTCTGAATTATTTTCATGTACAGAGGTGAGAGAACTTGAGATCCTTCTCAGGCTTTCTGAGGTCAAAGCATCCCTATAGACATAGATAGCTACAGGATATAGCCAATAAGCAGCAGAGGAAATCCAGGGAAGGATTTTTCTCCTTCTGCTAAGTAATCCTGTTTTCTACTTCAGAGAAATATATATGTCTGATAAATCCATTTGTCCTGATGACTTTAATCATTATTTCAATCACAGTAGCAAGATTTGCTATGACTGAAAAATGCATTGTTCTCTCAGTCAAGATCTTAACAGCAGCAACAAATTTAAATACAATATAAATTATAATATATGAATAGCATTAACAATATCAGTATCTTAATAAACATTTGTCTTCCTTCAGGCTGATAACACTGTAATTACATTTTAATTTTACTCCAACTGTGTCCATTAAGATCTTCATATTGAATAAAAGTTAACTTAGTCCTTACCTGTTAGCAGAAACCTATTGTTTCTCATCTTCCTGCAATTGAAATGATGTGATTATTGTCATATGCTTTTTCAGAATGATAAAAGGATAGTAGTTGATTTCTAAGCTTCCTTTCAATCTTTGTTGTGAACACAGCAATCAGCACTGAGAATTTGTTTAATATATAAAACAAATGTATCTTTAGCTTCTAATGAAATAGTTGCTTTAAACTTATTTTCCATCCTATTTCTGTAGCTGTATACTGTATAATTTTCAAGAAGACTTAATGTTTTATTCTGAAGACATACTGTGATCAAGAACCTCTATACACTCTGAGTTGCATAGAATTTTGACCCAACAAATATTGTCTTATTTATCAAGTGAACAATATAAGAAATGCTGAGTCTTCTCTGCCAAAGAAGAAATTGATAAATTTAGCTGCCTAACTACTTTTTTCCTAACATTCTGAGGCCATACTTATTAAATAACTACAATATGCATTAAAAATTACTGACTTTAAAGAGATTTATTCCTCAATAAGTCTATATTGAATTCTTAAATGTAAAACAAAAATCTTTATTCTTAGTTAAATATGTTGATTTGTAAAGTGTGCCCTATTTGAACTGCAGAGTAAATAAACATTTATTTCCTCAATAAATCTCAATTTGAAAAATCATTTAATAAAATAAAAAATAACAGATAACTAAATGTGTATTTACAATTTATTTGATATAAAATACTTAAAAGAATATATGATGTCGTAATATTGAAACATTGACATACTGTAATAATCTGTATAAAGTCTGGACAGAAAGAAGACAAACTGTAATATAATGTTGTATATCAAATAAAGCAAATATAATTGTAACCATTGTAGAGATGTATTTCATAAAAATGAATGCATTGGATTCTAATGTACATTTATAGTTTATAGAATGATTTTGTTAAAATAACCCTACACACATTAAATGGAATAATTAATTTCATTTAATGTGAAAATGTTTCAAGGATCACAATATCAACCGTTCAAATTATACATCAGTTGCTATTCCTCTAGTAAAGAATTAATTGTGTTAGGATCTTTTGTTCCATAGGATGAGTCCTAACGGCAACTCACATTGCATCTCATGCAATCCATTTCTTGCTGTCAAACATGTCTGACCAATAAATATTCAGGATAAAAATATTTCTTTTGGGATAGGGCCAACTCCTAAAATTGTTCCATGTGCTTTCAAATCTCCTCTGTCTTTTCTTGTTGCATTACCTTTAATTTCATTTTTTTTAAATTTACTGATAGTTCATTTGCTAGAAAGCCAGCAGGTTAAATGCAATTAATATATAATCACAGATTGATTTTCTGTTAAGATCTAAGTTTGAAGATACGTGAAAGTTATTAATTCTGCTTCCTTCTAAGTTTACACTTGCAGGTTCAGTCCAATGCTTTGGCAGAGTAGAAAACAGATCTCTCCTTTTAGATGTCTGAAGAATGGTCGTTATCTCTCGTCAGTCTTTGTCAGATCTTTTAACTGTTGTATATTGGGCTTGTTCCACATCTTTGTAATTCTCTTTTGAAGTCATTCCAATTGCTGTTGTCCTTTTTTGGAACTGTGGTATCCAGAACTGGACACATTATGTGTCTATTCTTTTTTTCTTTTTAATTGTAGTTAATTGTAATTAATTGTGGTTCCAAAAGTAGTTCATAAGCATTTGTTATGTACCAGTCAAGAATATTATCCTATCAGTTCCCAATTATTAATGGGGATGTAAAATTATTTGTGTCTAAAGTAGAAAATGTGGTTCAGGTAGACTAGGGGTGTCAAACTCGTGCCCCCAGGCTGGATGCATCACGCGCATCTGTGAGGGGGGGGGATGAAGTCACGATACATCACGCGATGACAATGTGACAATGCAAGTTTGACATCCCTGAGGTAGAGTTTGAGGGTGCTTGTTGCACCTGCCAACACCTTAAAGATGTCCTGGCTCTTTTTGGACTCACACAATAGCTGTGCGGTCCCAAGAAAATGTTTGCACTAAGGAGGTAATGACAGAGACCTAAAAAAATCAGCAGTGCTCATGCTTTATCCAAATGAACAACTTGTTCATTGCTTCTTAGAGTCTACTTTCCTACTGACCTGCTTTTTGGTCAGTCAACCTTTGACTGTTGTATCTTTAAAACACACCTCTGTTCAGGACTAGATGAATTGATTTAAGAATCTGAGAGGCAGATAGAGGGTGCAGGCAGGGATTCTTACTGGGTCTGCTTCAGTCAGAGTGAAGTGGGAGTATTGGCTACAACAGTGTTGGAATCAATCTCACCACGTTTATTATTCCTAGATCTCCCTAGTTCTTTTTCTTCCTCTTCATCAGAAAACAAGTCCAGCAGGACCATGACCATACCAAATAATCTTTTGAAAACATGAGGGCTGGAGAACTGCCTCTTTCTAAAGCCATAATCTCCAGGTATGGAGATGAACATATCCAAATCACCCACCCTCTTTTTTTCCCAAAGCACAGCTTCCAATGGCATGAGATTTGCTCTCAAGCTGGAGTAGTTCCCAACTGTTTGGAAAAAAAATAAGATGGCTTAATATCCTACATATCCTAAGATGCCCCAATGCAGACCAACAAAGCCATGATGGATGGCTTTGCTGCCATCCATTGAAAACATTTCAGATTGGGCTAGGCACCTGCTTTGGTCAAGATGAGGTCTACAAATATCCTGTTGAGAAACTAAGGAGGAAGATCTTGTTTCAGGAAATAGTAATGTTACAACTCCAGCTGTAAAGTTAAAATGCTTTGTTGTAATTAAGAAAAAGATGCTCTTAAATTTACTGATACTTTTATTGACTCCTTTTGTGATAAGGAATAATGGACTTAGTAACAGTCACATAGAACTGTGTTTCTTCTCACATATATAATGCTAGATAAGATCAAATTGGCTGGATCACCTACTGATTTTGGTTGTGATGGTCATTTGACCCCTGCCTAAGTTACATTATGCACATTGCACATGTGAGGCCCAATATTAATTGTTACCTACAGAGAGTTACCTTATTTCTCATGCAGTAGTACACAACCACAGGTCTACAATGCCTGTTAGATTGGAGCACTAAGAATGCATAGTGTCTTATAACTGAAGGTTATATCTCCTAAATAGTTTTACTTCCACTTTTTTTATAAAGAGAGAGGAAAAAATGATGGGGAATTAATATAGTACTAAAGAAAGAATAAATCTTACATAGTTCAATATTTTTATAGGCAGTCTCTTCCTGGGATTCTTGCTAGATGAAATAAATGTCATCTTTTTAATAAGCAATTACAAATTTATTTTGAGTGACAGTCAAATAGAATTAATTTTCATGGAGAACAGAGGGTCATTGCTCTTGGAAAACCTAAAACTATTCAAGAGGCAGGAAATATAAAGAATCCTAATAGCTCTTGCCAAATCTCATTTTAAAAAACTGAGTTCTACAATCATCAATAACTCTTCCTACTTAGCATAAATATTACATTAATATTTTCCAAATGCCTTATAAATTAAAATATCAATTATTACATTGTAACATATGCAAGGTTTATAAAGCAAATTGTTTTCTAGATAATTCCATTTTGCTTTATTTTGAGATATGGATATTTTTACCAGGTTTCTTCATAGGCATCACTGCTCTTGTTGCCTAGATACAGAGCATAATAATTGGAAAAGTTAAATTATGCACCAAAAAGGAAATAAAGATCATTTGGTGCTCTCTATTAGGAAGCAAAGATTAGTGACTTTGGAAAATAGCATGTTGCATATACAACTGGAATGACCGAAAGGTCTGGGAACTGGAAGCAGTTTTATGTATTAACAGATGATAATATTGGTCAATTTATAATAAGAGGAAAGATGTAAAATATAGTGATTCAATTGGTTAAGTATTTTTAAGAGAAAGGAAAAAATAAATGTAGCTGTGCCAATAAAAAATGCAGTTATTTTTTATAAGTTTGCTAAACCAAGGACAAATACATTTATCTTATGCTTCCCAGCTGCTGTTTGGACTACTGTAAAATAATTTTAATGATATCCTTTAGATGGTAGGTCAGTAATCCATGGTGCTAATGAAATAAGCCTTGAATTGCTGTTTTGCTAGTTAGTAGGGAAGAAAATAAATGGTAGTGACTTTCTGACCATAAAGAGAGAAGCAGATGAAAGAGCCCACATTTTCATAGAGGCATGGGAAATTCAATAAATTTTAGGCAGACAAATTGGAAATGACTTACTTCTCTCTCAGAAATCTTAAGTGATCAGTGTAGATAGTACTGGAATAAATGAACTCACAATTTGCCATTTTCATAAAATGCACTAGAATTCTGCCGTTTATGATTGGAGATTATCCAAGTGTATCTTCAGATAATGAAGGCTCCCTTGGCTAAGAAACAGAGATGAGCACTGTCCACTAAGGTCAGATGCGACTGGACAGGAGAAGCCTTTACCTTTTCTATTATAGCTAATTACAGAGCTACGTATTTAGTCACCAGGCATTAAACTAATGAACAAAACATTCAGCGCAAGAGGAAGACAGGTAAATATAAAAATGTTTTTGAAGTGTTTAATTCTTCAAATTTCTTGGCATGCAACGGCCTGATATAAGAACTGATTAAATTATTTTTATAAAATCAGTGGACATATGGAGATGAAGAGTTAAAAGTGATGGCACGGCAGAGTCACATCTCTATTACCAGAGAGCTGCAACAATAACAGAATGAGTTGTCTGTCTCCTTGTTGCCATCTAAATTTTTCAATCTAAATATGGTAGCTTAACTCAAAACAGTACCTCTATAGGAATCTAGTCTTTGTAAATGCTAAACACTGTACTTTCAAGTTAACGGGTTTTCGCAAAATATTTTACTGGGCTGATTTTTTCTTTTAGTATGAAACAATGAATTTTTGTTACTGCGCACAGCTATTTGTAAGAAATATTTTTTTGAAATTGACTGCTACAGTAATACTTTTTTAAAAGGTAAAACTCCTATCCCATGCTGAGTTACTTGCTATTCTGCACATGAAAACATCGTATAAATGGTAAGTAAGCATCTGAACTGGGAGTTACGGAACTATAAAGCTACCTATAAGTTTTGTGACTATGGTCTGTGGCACCACAGAGTAAAAAAAGGACAAGCACCTTCTGCTGTTTTGGTGGAAACCAATCATCAAAGTGTGAGCCTCATGGGCATTGTTGTGTGCATGCAGATTTTTATATATGTATATGTCCACACACAGAGATACATAAACACTGAGAAGATTGAAAAGTTTGAAAAATGCATTATGATAGAAATTTCACACCATTTCTAATTAAAATGGTCTTCAATATACAGTACTTTAAAAGCTATTTGAAAATCTATACACTGTCTTGGAAAACAGGCATTTTACATTACAGTACAGTGAGTTAGAATATACAGTTGTGGCTAATTATATTTTTGTGTATTATAAAGAAGAAATCACTTGTGTTAGTACAATTTATCTAAAGATTTCTCTAACCCATTGTAATTCTGGAACATGACCAACATGTTATAGAACTGAAATAAATAATAAGAAATATTCTTGAGACTCTGTTACACTTGAAAATGGATTCTGGGTACTGGATAAAACTGCTGATTTTGGGATAGGTATTTAAGCCTCAAGAGATAATTCAGTGTATATTTAACGTGCATCTGTACCATGATGATGGAGATGAGTTTTGCACAAATCACATTTTGTATTATTTTCTCCAAAAACATTTGTTCCATATGCACAGTTCACTAGAGGTAGATTGGACTTCCATTTGGTACATGCATAATCACAGTGAATTTTTGGTTGCCTTTGCTTACTCTAAGCTTTCAAATTATGAGAAAATCTCACAGTATATCTTGATTTTTGCAAATAGTATTTTTCCATCTTTCTAATGGAATATCAATAGGAACAGCATTGGCAGTTGTTTACTTCATCTTCCTGTAAATTGTATCCCCCAAATTACATTTTGCCTCCAGATTTTGGCAAACAATAAAAAAGATAACTCTATTTGAACTTTCATTGGTCCCTTGATCGCAGCAATTTTATTTCAGTCCTAGTCAGCATCCTGCAAAGAATAGATCTAAATGGAACAACAAACACTGAGAGGTATTATATAGCCTGTGAAATTTAAAATGAAGGATGGTTCAAGACTGCTTAAACATCATAAAAATGGCTTCCATCCTAGGAAAACTTGATTATGATGAAATAATATTTACTACAGTGCTCTGCACTGTAATAAATATCAGTATAAATTAATAATTTATTAGTACCTGAGCAAGGACGCAAACCACCTTCACACACTATAGCACCAAAGGCAGTAGCTCAGAGTTCTTAAAACAATGGGATATAGAACATTAAACATTCTATTGGTTGATATAAAAATATTAATTTCCAGCTGAAAAATAGTGCAAACTTCTATTTTTTTCAGAATAAAGATGGTGTTCATTTCCCCCCCATTTCATTTCATATAGGCAGCATTGCAGGGCCTAGGCACATGAAGTGGAGGTTTTGGTGCAGGCCTGTTCAACAGAAGAGGGTTAAGGGACAAAAAGAAAAAATAAATACACAAAAATTGGGAATTACTAAGACATTTATTTACTTATTACCGGTAAATAAATCAAACAATTGCTATTTATAGGGATAGGCATGCGATAATTTCAGGGTTAGGGTTAGGGTTAGGGTTAGGGTTAGGGTTAGGGTTAGATATCCTGGACCACTTTTTTGAAGCCCATCTATCTGCACCACCAAATTTAATTTCAGGAGTCTGCAGATGGGTGTGTGTGTGTGTGTGTGCGCGCGCGCGCACGCAGGCGTACGTGCGTGCGTGTCTGCAGCTGAACCCAGAACAAGAAACTGCTGCAACAGCAGCTCATGGCCTTATTGCCACCCATTTGGATTACCTTAATAGGTCCTAGTTGGGGTTGCTTTTAAATGGCCCAGAATGCTGTGGCCCATAGATTCCCTAACATCTGGCAGAAGCACATTACACTGTACTACAGTGCTTGCACTGGTTACCAATCAGCATCTGGAAGCAATTAAACTGTTGCTTTTAACCTATAGGGCCTTGAGCTTGGTACCAGATTTTCTTCACCATCTTCAGCTAGAATCAGCCTGACCAAAATGATCTGGGAGAAGCAGCTTGTGGTTTTCCCACTTTGGGGAGGTGAGAGTGGTAGCTACAGAACAGGAGATGTTGCTTGTCGGTGGCAATGTTGGCCCTTTGGAATAACTGCAGTTAGATTGGTTTCCTCCCTGCCTATTACAGGAATATCTTAAAAGATCTCTTTGATAGAACTTTGGGTGTGAAGTCTTTCATTTCTAATGTCTTTCAATTATATTTTACTTTTAAAGTTTACATGAATTATAATTAATTCATAATAATTCTATTTATTATTTATACATATAGGTAAAGGTTCAGGTTCCCCTTGCACATATGTGCTAGTTGTTCCCTACTCTAGGGGGAGGTGCACATCTCCATTTCAAAGCTGAAGAGCCAGCACTGTCCAACAATGCCTCCGTGGTCATGTGGCCGGCATGACTAAATGCCAAAGGTGCATGGAACACTGTTACCTTCCCACCAAAGGTGGTCCCTATTTTTCTACTTGCATTGTTTACATGCTTTCAAACTGCTAGGTTGGCAGAAGCTGGGACAAGTAACGGAAGCTCACCCCATTACGTGGCACTAGGGATTCAAACCACTGAACTGCCAATCTTTTGATCAAGAAGCTCAGCATCTTAGCCACTGAGCCACTGTGTCCCTTTTTATATGTATATGTACATATACATATACATATACACATGCACATACACATACACATGCACATATACATACATACAGACATATATAATATGATATAATAATATAAACATAACTGTGGTCATAATATTGGAATATCATTTTCTTCTGATCATTGCCATCTCTGGGCCACTGAAGAATTGGGACAGTTTTATCTCTTTAGCCTACATGTTAAAAGTGTTAAAATTATGATTTGGGGAATGAGAAATAGAAGAAATCATTTTTTCACAGTATTAGAACCTGCTAAATTAAATAGTCAAGGTTCAGGGCAGAGAAAAGGAAGTTTTTTACCTTGTGTACTGCCAGTCTGTGATGGCTCAGTTTATACTGAAGTTGATTCTTCACGTGACATGTTTATTGCAAAATTAAACCACTTTGTGCTTCATGGCCTATCATAGCCATTAATTTTAACTGGGGTTTTATCTGTATATGGGTTGGTTTTAAATTGTGGGCCAAACATGTA
>JANHZT010003833.1:46541-64807 GCA_032468215.1 Stegonotus admiraltiensis
ACAAAAGTATGAAGGCTATTGCTTAACGCATTGTAAGCTGCCCTGAGTCTCCGGAGAAGGGTGGCATATAAATAAATAAAAAAAAGAAGAAGCAAAATTTCTTCAAAGAAAAAACCAGAAAGTCCAGTTGCCTCATGAAAAAACACCTTTGGGATGCTCTTGACAAAACAGATTTGATATTAATATTTAACTTGTTTAGGATAACAAGCTTAGGGATTTTCAGTACCATACATTCAACTCATGTTCAAAAAATGAGGGAAGAACATCAACAAAAAAACATCTCAGTCCTGTTTGATTTTCAAGTAGTTGATACCTGCTGACTATTTAAAGGTATATAAGACAAGGAAGATGAGATTCTTAAAGATCAGCAATAGGCAACTATTTTTGTGGCCGGCAAGTATATTAAATGAAAAATCTCATCACAAAAAAATAATTAATATGTTGCTGGGTTTTTAATGTTGTGATCCTGTGAGGAAAGGAACAAAGATGGTGTTTGAGCTGCCTGTCTCACTGAGTGTCTACCCTGTTATATATAAGGGATGAATTTGGGAGACTTTTCTTTTTAGTCTTCATGTTTTCTGAAATAAATCAGTCGGGAAGGAAAGTTTATCCATGTGTATGCTGACAGATATTATAACTTTATGTGTTCAACATTTACTATTCCACACAAATTATTCATGTACGTGCCAATGTGTCCATGCTTGAATTAAGCTCTGTCATCAACTTTAGCTGATTCTGCTGGACACAGGAAATATTGGAAACTATATTACCAGTACTTTCATATTAACTCAAACAACAAGAAACTTCACATCAGTCTTTGAATATAAACCCTTTGCATATTGCTTCATTGCAAGAGTAACTTGTATAGACCAAACACTTGCTCATTCTCCCCTTTTTTCCTAATATATAATTTATCAGAAACTGATAAAAAAAAAGTATTTTTTCATACTATATATGCTTGTTTCAAAATTTTTATGTACCAATTTACTGCTACTCCTTCTGGCTAAACAGTAAACTGATTCCATGCACCATCAATAAACCCTTAAATATACTTAACATTAGAAGAGCTATTTGCATAATCCTTTATGTTAGGTTTGCCAGGCTATTAGTTCAAAGCACAGAAAGTAAGACTGAAAAAAAAAGGACTAGATGTAATACATATACATATGAAAGACCTTAGATATCAAAGGAATTGAGGGAGAGGATTTCTAAGCCTTACTTTTTCGTCTTCACATTTTGTTCCAGCCAAGACAAGACCTGGATCAGGCATATCATCCCCCAAGTAAACATGTGTTCCTCGGCACAGAATTTTGCCTCCTCCTTGTAAAGGGATGTTTGTTTCTATTGAGACAGCATTGGTGCCAATTACAGGTCGACTCGCTCCCCCTTGACACTGAATTTTTCCACACTTTGAATCTCTGAAAAGAGAGGAATAATGTAGATCGTTGACATATCATCAGCATCTCTATTAGCACTGCTTTACTTAGTTTTGTTTCGGACAGATGCACAGCTTGTACCTGGGTTCACATTTGGCAAAAGTACTTTTGGAATCCTTGCCACAGTTTCCATATGGATCTCCTGCAGAATTGACTCTCTGAAAGCATATCTCAGGAGCAGGTTTAGCGCCTAAAAAGAGGCAAAAATATGGAATCCGTATGAAGTATGTAAGAAAGTAGAATCTTGGTAGGGAAGAGTGAAGAGAGGAAGTAGAAGAGGTAAATTCTTGGATTATGCCTTTAAAGCTCTCCCCCACTTCCTTCCAAAAAGCAAACAGGCATTTCTACCCACCTCTGTGAAATCACAAGATTATTAGCAATGTTCATGGCAGTCCCTTGGAGGTAAAATAAAATTAAAGAATACATTGTAATTGGAATAGCTATTCACCCAGATAAATCTTATTATTTAATATAACTACTTACATTTTGGAACTATAATTATATTCATATTCTAAGGGTCTCTGTCTCTCTCTCTCTCTCTCTCTCTCTCTCTGTCTCTCTCTCTCTCTCTCTCTCTCTCTCTCTCTCTCTCTCTCTCTCTCTCTCTCTCTGACTACCCAAATGGCTGCAGCAAGAAATATTTGGATCCAGCTTTTAGAATAAACTGTAATGGAATTTAAGTTTTATACTCAACCATCAAGCCATGGTTTGGTTAAACATGGTTTATTAAACAGATTACAATTTGCTGAGATCATACAACACATTATACCCAAACCATCAAACCATGTTATGCCTTAATATGTTGCCATCTGAGCTGCATTAAGCAATCACAATAAGGTTAGTGACATAACCTTATGCCTAGTTCTGACATAAATCAATACTGTAGTTGCACTTTTTGTAGTAAGAGGGAAAACTCAGTGTGGCAAAAGCACAAAATTAGCAAATAGAGAATTCTGTTTGTTACAATATAACCAAAATACTGGATGAGTATACTTATTCTTTTTGGTTACCAGTGACCATCTAGTATGCTGAGACAAGCTGATACTCTTGCATTTAATTCTGTGCCTTCATAATTCCTTTTCAACTTGTTTATTTCTAACTAAAAAGAAATCTATTTCTTTCCTCTATTTTTTTCTGTTCAGATAAGCTAAGCAAGCAAACACCCGATTTTTAGCCCTTCAAGGTAGACCTGATTAGGAAAACAAAGTCATATGGATCAATATCACTTTTATTTTAAATTATATTAACAGAATCTTCCAAGTCTGAATGTGCTTTCTTTCTCCCTCCTTTTATTTTTGTGAGAACTAGGGAGGGTCTTATCTGAGACATTTTTCTCGGGGTACAGTGCTGCTCCAAACTTAGATTTCATTTATCTGACTGTGGTTTTGGTAGTAGATGTTCCTCTTGTCGCTCAGAGTTATCCCCATTAAACCAATATATTGCTAGTTGAATAATGGATAAGGTATAGAAGTAACTTCTTGAAGGAAAATATCTGATTTCTGAGTCATAAAAAATAAACAGCATTCTCTTCTCTTTCTTATTCAATCCGTACACCAAAATGATCATGAAGAAGTTAGTTTGATGAATCAAATATTGGGACAAAGATTGGAGGAAGAAGCGTTAATGAGTTGCTATATATTGATGATATAACTCTTAGAAACAAAAGAAGACCTGGAATGTCTGATCAAGAAAAATCGAAGAAGAAAGTGAGAATTTTGGTCTCTTTCTGAACATCAAAGAGGGCAAACTCATGAGCACTGCAAGGAATAAAAAAAATCAAAATAGAAATTAACATTGAAAAGATAGAATGTGTGGAAAAATTCACTTTCTTAGGGTCACAGATCACTTAAAACAGTGAATGCAGCACAGATATAAAACATTGAATTGCACTGGGTTGCATAGCAATGATGAACATGAGCCGAATATGGAAAATCAAAGACATCAGCCTGGCAACCAATGTAGGTGAGTTCACTTTATTGTGTTCCCTGCAGCTACCTATGGTTGTGAAAGGTGGACCTTAAAAAAGCAAGACAGGAAGACAATCAACTTGTTGGAGCTGTGGTGCTGGAGAAAGCTGCTGCATATTTTTGGACAGCAAAGGTGACCAACAAGCAAATATTAGAACACATAACACCAGACATATCACTGGAAAGAAAAATCACAAAACTGCACCTCATTTAGTGCGGGGGAATTCATTGGATAAAACAATTATGCTTGGAAGAATGAGAAGTAAAAGGAAACCAGGCTGCCAAACAACCCAATGGCTGGACACCATAAGAGATGACACCCGTCAGAGCATAGAAAAACTCAAAGAAGTAGTGCAAGATAGGAAGATGTGGAGAGATCTGACCCATAGAATTGGCAAGAGACAGATACTATTGAATGGATAACATCATCATCACATTTTTTTGCACTATCAGTTGGTAAACAGGTAAAAGGCAGAAGACTGGCATTGGTTGGTTGGTTGGTTGGCTGGCTGACTGGTTGGCTGGCGATTTAAAAGCTTGGGTATTATTGGATTTTTACTGAGACTGGCTTTCCAGTGATCAGATGTTTTGATATAACAATATTTTAAAGCCTATTAAAATATTTTCTCTTACAAAGCATTTAAACAGTAAGAATAGTAATACTATTAATTAGCTAAATACAAATCACAGAAAAAAAATAAGAAAATTTAAACTTTTTTAGCTTGTTAGATGTGCTTTCTTGATTGCTGAATGAAAAATAAATGCATCTGAGTAGATTATGCAGCAGCTGTATTTTTTCTGATGAGACATGCTGAGGAGGAATAAAATGTGTGAATATATTTCTGTCCAATTCTTTTCATTCAGGCTTGAAAACTGTACACACTGGAACACTGAGTCACATAACTGCAATCTTTCTTTTTCTTTCTCAGTCTCACTTTCCCTGCAATGGTTAAAAAAAGCCCATTAAATTTGTCTACTCCAGTATTCTATTCCCAAAAACATTTATCTAAATGTTTTTTGATGTCACTCAGCATGAAAGGATCATCTTGTGGTTTATCTCCAATGGCTGAAATGTACAAATATATGGTGTCTTTGTAGGATAGAAAGGATAACAGTGGTGGGAAAGTGTCTTATCTACTACATGAACATTATTATCTCATCTTTCTAGTGGTTATGCAACAAATGGCTTCCATATAGAAGTATAAATTTATTACTGAGACAAGAAATTGAGAGGATTTAATTCTCAATGAGGAGAAAGAAAAGAAGCAAGCTTTTGTTTTAGCTATTCTTAAATGGTTAAAAGTTGGAAATTTTAGTTGATAAATTATAAAAAGACCCAGCAATTTACCCCAGCTATAGAATCTAACATCCTCTTTGAAGTCAACTCGACTCCTGGTGCCTACTTGGACACAGCTGTGTTGCTTTCTGAGCAATTAATGTAAAAATAGTTTTCCTTTTTCTGGATTCCTGTTTGATTTCTCAGCCTAGTCTACATCTCTCTATTCCCCACTGCATTTTCCAGTCCAAAGCTTTCCACAATCAGGATGAAAAATTAGTTCTAAAATAAAGGTCTAATTTTTAATGCTCCATTTTCTGGGATTCCTGAGGGAAAGGAAGCCAGGACTTTGTATGTACTTCCAACAATGGGCTTTCAGAATACTGCCCCGTGGTTCTTGCTGGAATTTTCTTCAAAATAATGTATTCAAAACAGAACTTTGGAAGTACTTAAGGAGGTCAAGCAGTGGTGAAATCCAAATCTTTTTACTACCAGTTCTGTGGCCATGGCTTGGTGGGTTGGTGGGCAGGGAAAGGATACTGCAAAATCCCCATTCCTTCCCTATTCCTGGGGGAAGGATATTGCAAAATCTCCATTCCCACTCCACTCTGGGGCCAGCCAGAGGTGGTATTTGCCGGTTCTCTGAACTATTCAAAATTTCCGCTACTGGTTCTCCGAACTGCTCAAAATTTCTGTTATCGGTTCTCCAGAACCTGTCAGAACCGGGTGGATTTCACCCCTGAGGTCAAGTGACTTTTAGGATATTCAGATCCCTAGAGAAGTATTTATTCAAGCCCCAAGAACTGCCATCTATTGGGATCCCAGAAGCATGCATTTACATTCTTTGTCATGGTACCAGATAGCTGGTATAAGGTTCCTCCTGAAATATCAGTGGTTTCCATCTGGAAGGCATTCCAAAGGGATTTGAAGACCTGGTTCTTCTCCCACACTTTGCGCTAGAATTCTAGGAACCTGTTGCTGACTGTATATATTTGTTGCTATTGAGGAGATCTGCCATTTTGCTTCTATTAGATGCATTTTTGTTTTTAAAAAATATGTTTGTTTTGTTTTATGCTATGAGCCACTGAGTGCCAATTGGAGCAAAGTGGTATTGAGGACAAATAAAATAAATTAATAAATTATATTCCTGTGTTGCTTAATTCTTTCACTGTCAATCTCAATACAAGTTTATATAGCCGAAAGGCCTTATTCCCATTCGTCAATCACTTGGTATTAGCAAATATTTATGATGCCACTTTTATAGTAAATATGTGTGTATTTTCCATATTTTTTTAATTCATCCTATTTAAACCTTTCCAATGAGAGCTGGTTCTGGTAAAGGAAAGGAGGAAGATTCCTTGCATTTGGAGTAAAGGTTCTTCTTTCTTCTGGGCAATCTCTATAGATATATCTTATCACATCTGTTATCTGTTGCCTGGTTAGGTGGTTAGCTAGCAGTCACCACTGCTTGCCCAGGCCCTCAACTAATTAGCAAGTAAGAATATGCAAAAAATTGTCTTGACTTGGTAGTCATTGCTAGTACACTGATGAAAAAAATCTGTTTGTGTGTGTATGAATGTATGTATGTGTCTCTGTGTGTGTCCCCTTACAACAGTTCATTTAGGCACTGAGAAAGGTAACATACGACCATTTTTCAAACTTACCACTGTTGTGGCATCCCCATGTAACAGGATCAAAATTCAGATGCTTGGCAACTGACTCATATTTAGGATGGTTGCAGTGTCCCAGGGTCATGAGATTACTTTTACAACCTTCTGACAAACAAAGTCAATGTGGAAGCCAGATTCACTTAAGAACCATGTTACTAACTTAACAAGTGCATTGAGTTACTTAAGAACTGTGGTACTTAACAAATGTCTCAGCAACATAAATTTTGGGATCAGTTATGTTGCCTGGCACACCGGCTCTGCTCTCAGCCTCTCTAGGAGACTCTGGAGGCTGGGGACAGCAAAAAAGTCACTTCCTGTCAAAGTCACTTTCTGTCTAACCGAAAGTTGGAAAACGAGCCCTTTCGGGCCTCCAGAGGACCTCTGAGGAGGGTGGGGAAGGCTGTTTTCACCCTCCCCAGATGCATAGAGAGGATCTGGAGCCAGGTGAGAAAGAAAATCACACACACACTAATATGTGTATGTGTGTGTGTTATGTATGTAAAATATCTGACCATTTGTTATGTACCACTCAGAGTCACCTTCAGTGAGATAGGTGGCTGCATACATTTGATCAATCAATCAATTGGTATCTAGTAACATTTATAATGTCATTCTTTTTTATAGGAGCCTTCTAAAACTGCCTAAGCCTAAACTAACTTTATAAGCTCTCATGGGAAAGAATCTTACTGATGTAAGAGATTTTTGGGATGGGATATAAATCAAAATAATAAATAAAAACAGAGAATAGATTTTTATTTTTTTACAGAAGAGAGAACTTGGGCTTGTAAACAAGTCTTCCCACCATCTCTTTCAAATGGCTTTTAGATTTCAGTAACACAATGATTTGTTACTAGCTTTGTGTCCCTGCAACCCATATGTCTATTCTCTTATAATACCACAACGTTATTATCGTTCACGTTATATTCATATAAAAATAAGGAGAATTGATGATCCTTGTACAGCCTTTCCCAGACTGGGAACATCCAGATGTAAACGGACTATAACTTTCAGTAGCCAGAATGCCATTCCTGATTAACATATTGGGGAGTGTCAGGGTAGGGAAAGCTGAAATAGTAGCTTAAAAGAAAAACACAAACTAAGAAACCTTCAGAAAGATACTTAAGGAAACCAGCTGTGATGTGTTTCTTTAGGAAACCCATTTATCATAATTCTACCAGATAAACCGAACCAGAAAGCCTTGTCTCTCTCTCTCTATTTTGCTACTTGAAGGGGCAAATTTAAAATGATTTGTGAAAGATTGCTAGCAGATTTTAAACTTGCTGAAACAGAATGAATGCTTATCTTACTTCCTATCAGCAATCAGAACTTGACATTCCAATAGTTAAGATCTGTCACACTTTTTAACTGAAATCTCCTACCACCCATTTCTAAGTTGGTATAGAATAACAATTTTCACAGTGGTTCACACACCACTCTAAATTTACTTAATGATGGTTGAATAATTAAACAGACTACAGTGACAAATCACTTTGGATCCTAAAACACACTAAGTCAAATTAAACAAACCATATTGTGCTCAGGATATGAAACTTTGTTCATACATGTTCTCACACTAAATGCAACAGACTATTTCTCCTAATGTCCATTTTACACCAGAACACAGAGATGTTATGGGTCAGTATGGACTAAGTGTCCTGAAAAATTATTTAGCTCTTATATTTTTTGGAATTCTTGCTATTTTTGCTTTCTTTGCCACCGTGTTCTACAGAACTTCGAGTAGGTATACTAATATATACGTATCCATGTATATGTATACAGTATATGTGTGTATGTGTATTTATACAGTCTGAGCGAACAAATAGCACCAATTTTTGTTATTTGACATTTCTTTCATGAACCTATCCAGAAAAGTTTCATTTTTGACTTATCTATCCATAGAACTTTTCTCCAGAAGTCTGGGCCATCCAGGTCCTTTTGGGCACCTTTGGTATAAACATCAGGGGGCCATGATTTTTACTTTGCTACTTTCCATTCATCATATTTTTATCTACTGCTTTGCTATGATGCTGATTAAAGCTGAGAGCCAGATAAAGTGATCTGATAAGAAGCTTCAAATACTGTTTAAAATTGTCTCTGCCTCATTAGATGAAGAGGCTTCTGTACCCAACTACTAAACTAAAAGAAATGAGAAGGGAAGACTGGTAAGGATGTCTGATGAAGTAACTCTACAGTTAAGTATCCCTTAATTTGGATGACAATATAGAAGAACTTAGAAGGGAACTATATACCACCAAAGAAATTATGATGGGACCCATGTCTTGAAAGTATCCATAAAAGCCTTTAAGATATGCCTTAGGGTTAACAGCAAAATAATCAAAGCCACCAGGTAAGTCTTGAATAATTTTACTGTCATGTCTCCAGAGTGCTTGCCAGAGGTAATAGCAACAGAATGAAAACTGGGAGATCAGCAGGAAAACCTGCTGACATTTCTTGGTGAAATGTCTAAAGAAATAATCCTTCCATCCTGAGAGATCATCATGGGGTGATCCAGTATGGGTGTCTTTATTTGTCCTATCAATAAATTCCTCTAGCTAATGATTGAATTGAAGCCAGTGAGCCAATTTATAAGAAAGGGGAGAAATTTTATCTCTGTTTTTTTTTGTCTAATATACTAAACATAATTTGTAAACCACGTACTTGACATTTGGATTGTAAATCAAGCGATGGGCTGGATCAGTTGAAGATATTGGCTGGGAAACTAGCTGGGTTCAACTGGGGAAATCAACAATCAATTATTGTGTAGTCCTGTATCAACTACTGTAACAAATAAGTATTCTAACCATCCCCACTATTGGTTTCATGGATTTAGAGACAGAATTAAATTCAACACCCTCTTCCAATGTCCAGAGATTTCTGCTTTTGTTTCAATCAACTCAAATAATATTTTATTGTGCTGGTTATTCTTTGTCATCTGGCACTCAATTTCCTTGTTATCCATTTTTTATAAGTCTGACAAATCAACTACTCATTTTTTAAAAATTTGCTAATATTCAGTTGCTGGTTATCTTCAAAAGGGCATACAGCTCATGTGCCCTTTGGAACCTTTTGCTTAATATATGTATAATTTATCCATATGCATTCTGCACATTACAGAATTATCTGTTTAGTTTAAGCTCAATCTGAGTATTTTACTCTTTTTACTCTCCATTATCATCTTGATCTTTTGTAACCGAAACTGAGACTTATTTACTTATCATCAAAATGGGAATCAAAGCTTATGAGATTTATATTAGTAAAGGCTAGCCTAAATTGTCACCATTATTTAAAGGCATGCTCAATTATTGAATCTAGCCATTTTTAAAAATTAAATTGATTGCCCTACAGGGGTTGGTTACTTTTTAATATGTGCAATTGCATGTCAGATAACAAAAGAAAAGCACTTGTCTGTGGCAGGTGCTGCTGAGAGTCATGGAGAAGGGACTTTCTGCTCTTGGCTTGCCACCCTATGTGTCTTCAGGGTCTGCTCCAGCCAGGGCACTGTAGTTGTCACCAGTGGGCAGCCAATGCTCAGCTAAGCCATCTTCCCACTAGCTAGGCTAAGTCCTTCCTTCTGTATGAAGGAGGAACTGAGAAGCATGATGGTCTGGGGCTGCTGGTGTTGCTATTCTTCTTCCCATCTTCCATTGCCTGGAGAATGAGAAGTAGAGGAGGATGGAGATTATTAGAGAGTATAAACATTATACTTTCAAGAGTGGTGCGGTGGCCTAGAGGTAGAGCTCTCACCTCACAATAAGGAGGCTGTGAGTTCGATCCTAGGTTGAGGCAGATATTTCTCTCTCTGAGCCCACTGAGAATATATCTGCTGAACAAAACTCTGCATTGGCAATAGGAAAAGCATCCGGCCATTAAAACACTCTGCTAGCTCCATTCAGTTGCCCAGATTCTACCCCACAAGGTATTATGGGGTTGTTAAATGAAGATGATGATGATAAACATTATAATTTCAATATAAAACTATATATTGTTTTTTTTAAATAAAAATAGTCAAGATAGGATAAAAATTAATAAATAAATAGGCATATAGATAGAGACAATCCACTTGGCATGGCATATTTAGATCTACAACAGCTTTTGTCACTAAAAATTCTTGAATAGTTGTGGCCCCTCTTATGGTTAGATAACTGATTAAAGGATAGAAAACAGAGGATAGGAATAAATGGTCATCTAGATACTAATTGTAGGAAGACTCTCGTGATGATAGATATGTTTGTTTTTCTGTTTCAGAACAATTGGATTTAAAATCCAAAGGACTGTTCTGTATGATGCCTTCTGGAATTTTGTAAAAGCTTTCCTTTTCTTTATAAAAGTTCTGTAGGGTACTTTGGATGTTTATTTCAAAAAAAGCAAAAAATAGAATATAGAGGAAGATATATATAGCTAAATAAGTGTGTGTTGGTGGAATTTTCTGTACAATTGTCTTATATTTTAACTTGACAACTGATTTTCAAAGTAAACATTTCTTTATATCTGTGTCAGTCATCACAATATTGTATTTAATCATCATCATAACTATTCCCATTAAAACATGTACAGGAACCCTGATTCAAGAATTTAAACTAAGGATTCATTTCTTTGCAGTCTGAGAAAGTCCCAGTTTGTTCAAAGTTGAGGCTTCTTTTCTCTGGGAAAAATCAATGTTTCTCTCACCAATGGATTTATCTGCATATCTAAGCACCTCCTGTAAATGCCAATAAAAGCAGTAGATAATATCCAAATGCATTCTACTCTACATAACCATCAATCATATTGCTATAAATAGGTCACAGCTATGGCAATGCAACTTTACAGAAGCAAAGTATTAAAAAGTTTCATTTTAATTTAAAGGCAGAAATTGCAGGGGGAAAAAAAGAATAGGATTTTTCTTATGTAACATAGATTCTTGTCTTGAATTCAGTCTGTGAAATATTTCTTTAACATGGGAATGTTAAAGAAATGTTAAATGAACTATAAAACTTTCTTTCTACTATGATATTTTATTGGAATAAATTATAATGTTATTTTTTAAAAAAAATAGATATAATGTTATGGTATCCAACAATTCGAAACATTTTTAAATCATGAGAACAACTGTTAAACTTAGTAGACATTTTTGAGTATAATGGACATTTTGAAATTACTGTATGTCTTTAATTGGATAATTAATTGATAGCAGTGTTCCACTGTTCAAGAGGCTGCCACAGAGAAGGAGGGGGGGTGTTTCAACCTATTCTCCAAAACACCTGAAGGCAGGACAGGAAGCAATAGGTGGAAACTAATTAAGAAGAGAAGCAACCTAGAACTAAGGATGAATTTCCTGACAGTTAGAACACTCAATCTGTGGAGCAATTTTCCCTCCAGGAGTTGTGAATGCTCCAACACTGGAAGATTTTAAGAAGGGATTGGACAACAGTTTGTCTGAAATGGTATAGGGCCGTGATGGCAAACCTATGGCATGCGTACCACAGGTGGTATGTAGAACCATGTTGCCTGGCATGCTGGCTCAGCTCTCAGCCTCTCTAGGAGACTCTGGAGGCTGGGGACAGCAAAAAAGTCACTTCCTGTCTATCCAAAAGTTGGAAAACGAGCCCTTTCGGGCCTCCGGAGGACCTCCGAGGGGGCTGGGGAAGGTTGTTTTCACCCTCCCCAGATGCATAGAGAGGATCTGGAACCAGGTGAGAAAGAAAAACGGGCCTACTGGGCCATCGCATGCCAGGAGCGGGGGTCGCGTGCGCATGTGCGGGGTGAGGCACATAGAATTATGGGTGTGGGCACACACTCACGCAAACCTCCCCCACCCCCCCTTCCTGGCACGTGATGGCAAAAAGGTTAGCCATCATTGGTAGAGGGTTTCTTGCCTGAACAGGGGCTTGGATTAGAAGTCCTCCAAGGTCACTCTGTTATTCTGGATGCAAAAAGATTTCTCAGATATTTTAATGATCTGCCACATGGGACTTTTTTCACAAGTTGATTTTTCTACTTTCTCTGTTTTTGCTTAACAGCTAACAAAACTGTTGGGAGTTTGAAAGAAGAAACCACCAGGTTTCCACCATGTCTTTTTCAGCAAATGGCAGCACAGCATTTCTAGCTCATTAACAATGTTCTGGTAGCTGTAGCTGAGTTTTTGGTTTACTTTTATTTATACTAGGCCGGTGCAAAGATCTGAATTGAAGGATAAATACAATTTGGATTGTATAAAGGTAGGTCTGCACCTGTCTATAATCCCTTATACCAAATGTATATTTTCTTGGGATTACACATTTGTTGCAAAAGCAGCTTTAATGGAACCCAAAATGAGCTGTGCATGTTTCAGATTAGAGTAGCAGAGTTGGAAGGGACCTTAGAGGAAATCTAGCCAACCCCCTGCTCACACAGGTGACCTGCACTAGGGATTTGAACCACCAAACTGCTGACCTTTCTGATCTGAATCACATTTTGCCCTTCAGATCTCAATTTCTGCAGAACCCTAATTTGAGCCTTACGTGTCCTCTAGTAAAAATACCATACAGCAAAGCATTACTCACCTTCATCGTTAGCAACAGCAGCAGCTGATAAAAAATGCATTTTAGTGAATGCTGTAGGAATTGAAGTTAAATTATAGAATGAAATTGATTGAAGAGAAAATAAGAAATTACTTAATTCTTGGAGTTTTTCTTCTGACCTTCTCTTGGAAGGATTCTTGAAATCCAAGTAACATCACATTATTTTAATTACATTTCTTAATTCATCACCAATTTGCCTTTTAAGGACCTCGCTACTCTCAGTCATTATTTTGCAGCCTAACTGCCCCATTTGGCACTACTCTGTTGTCAAAAGCACTGACCGCAGAAAAAAGAAACATACTGTGGCAAACGACTGAAATGTTGGAAAAGGGATGGTGCAGAACTACAACAGCAAAAAGTTTGGATGGATATGTGGTTTTCTAATGCACTTCCTCTGTTCTTCATTCAGATTACTTTATCAATGAAAGCCAGATAATGGTTGAAGTCAGTTCCCAGACTGATGGAAGTACATTTGGTGGCACCATTTCATCCTAATTCATCTTCAACTATGACTTATGTTTTCAGAGTTAATGCTGTGCACTTACAGAGTGGCTCTCATCCCAGAAATCTCTAAGTGCTTAAGCAAACATAATAGTAATTACTTCTAAGATGAAGGCAAGTATTTGCATTTTACAGTTAAGTAACTTCAAGCAAAGCAAATTAATCTTTATTCAGGAAAGGATGCAGCTGTTCTCACCTAGTACAAGAAAGGACAATGACAGTCACTGGGAATCTCGATATAATGTTTAACTATGTGCATAGGTCTGAAGTGAGACCTATGGCTATGACCCAGCAAGAAAATGGCAAATGTTGGTTAGATGTTGGTTATGTTGACATATATGAGCTGTAACTGATGTTTCTGAAAGCCTGAGATAACACACCCAGCCTTCTCCAGCCTAGAGCCTGTCATTCAATATGTTGGAAGCACAGCTGCGTGCTGTTTGGAAGCTATGTTATGTACCCCAAACACAGCTGGAAACAAAAGACAGTCAAAGAATGATGTGGTAACAACCACTTCCCAGAAAACTTTAAGCTTAATAGGTTAATAGAGGTACAGTAGATGTACACTAAGGGAAAGAGGTTTGCATATATTAAATTCTATTCTTCGATTATATCATTCACCAGCTTACTTGCATCAACAGGAATATATCACTGACTATCAGCTTGAGGAAAGGATTGGCATGTGGTGATGAAATGCAGTGGGAAAGATTTATTCTGGGGTTATGAATTCTGAGAGGTAAGAAATCATTATACGCCTCCTCCAAATGTCAATGCTAATTTGTTTGTGTGAATAAATATCTAGAGAGAGAAAAAAATAATACTCAAGCATTCAAGCTCACCTGGTCCCCAGAGGGTGATGCACTGCTGTTCGTGAGTCTGGCACATCCCATTATAGCAGTACCCGTCTACTCCGTAGCAAGAGTGCCCATCATGCAAGTAAACATTGGCTGGGCAATGAGGATTGCTTCCAGTACAGAATTCAGGGAGATCACAGGAATTACTGGTACTCCTGCATAAAATCCCTGCTGGCCTCAGCTGTAGGGAAAAAGAAGGGACTGCAGTTTCAAAGAAGAAAATGTATTATATTGTGGCTTTTATCCTACAGGCTAAAGTTGTCTTTCTCTCTTCCTAAGATTCTGTACCAGGCATCTATTAAACGCAGCAAGAGAGGCGAAAGAGCACTTTATATGCCTCTCATTGATATATTGCAGAATTGTTTATGGCTTACTTTCAAAGGCCTACCTTCATTCCTCATTAAAATGCAAGCATAGCGCTTTGATGTTCTGCACCACGCAGAAGCACACATCTTAAACCTGAAAGGACTCTGCTGTAGTAGGCATACACAAATAGGGCTCCCATCTATTAATACTAGCAACAAAGGGTATAAAAAAAATACACACTGTCTTATTGGAGAAGATATGCTGGCCTCTTTCTTAAAAAAATAGTTCTCTCTCTCTCTCTCTCCCCCACACACACACACACATATTTGCATCATTACAAGACAAGAACACAAAGAATTTTACTGAAAACACACCCACAACCCAGCCTTGAATATCTGAACCAACATAAACACCCCAGCCTTGAATATCTGAACCAACATAAACATTACTATGAAATCCTGCCCATACCAAATGAAGAATGATCAAATATTCACCTTGCAATCTTCACAGCAAAGCCCATGTGCACACACTGCTCCTGGCCTTAAAGTACAGGTTGTAGCATTACAGCATTGGTTCGTACATTCCTAAAGGGGGAAAAAATAACAACCCAATCATACTATAGGGTTGTGTCAAACAATCAAGTTGTATACAGACAGACTCAATGTACAGGATGACTTGATTCTCAAGGCAGAATTAAATAAAGTTCAGCCTAAGTGCTGGATTATTTGTGAAGTCCATAGATTTCAGGACTGTCCCTGCCTCAATCTGACGTTTTCCTTTCCTTAAATATCCTATCAATAATATTCTACCAAAGAGACCCAGGTACAAGTCCATCTTTAGCCATGGTTAATTTTGGGCTAACTTGGGACTAACTTTTTCTCTCAGCTCTAGACCTCACAATGGATCAAGTGCTAGGTACATCCCCTTGAGTTTCTATATGATACTCAGTTCTCCATCCAGCAATAAAAAAAAAGCATTCCTATCATATCTTTATTTAAGTTTTTAAGAAATAATATCATGAACAAGCATTGGAAATGCTTGATGGTGTTGGTGGAATCCCATTATGGGGGGAAATTCACTGCATCACTAATTTTATGAACCAGCACGTGTTATTGAGACTATCCAAGCAGGTCCCACTATTTCTGCAACAATAACTCTGATTTGGCAAGGGGTCACAATCATACAAAGGGCAAAGAACCAATAAAAGCCAATAAACAGAGAAGTTATTTCTATATAAATCCCTCTGTATTATGAACAGATTGCAATACTAGCTACTTTCATAAGAGCCATTTAAAAGTATGAATCAAGGCAATATTTCTGCCAGCCTTCTCTAGCGCTATAAAGCCATTAATAACTAAAGTTTGTGAGGCTGAGATTATTCAACAAACTCTTGTTCTTTGTTTACCGGCACCTGGACTACTAACATTATTTCCTGTAATTCTTTTAATATTTCAAAACAGTTATTATGGAGGTGTTATGTTTTTGTTTTTTAAAGGAGTTAAGGATATTATATTAATTTATAATTTGTTTGAACTACGGTAGTTCTGTGCCTATTTGGACCACTTCAAATGCATGCATGCATATATGCATGTATGTATATATCCCACTTCATCTAAACAATTAAACTTCAAGTAATTGAAGCTACAACTACTAGTATCTTTCTAAGTTTTCTCTCTCTCTCAGTGAGAACTAGATCCTCTCTTCTGAAACTTGAGCACTATTTGTGCTCTCCCTGAATTGCTTCCAAATTATCTTGTATTGATCAGAACTAGCATAGTATGTAAATGTGATCTAATCTCTAGACTGAGCAGAGTCGTATTATTGGTTCAAGTGTCTTGGAAACGATGCTGTTCTTAAAACAATTGGAAAGAACGTTAACCTTTCTTTCCCGGTAACATATTGTTAGGTTAGTAATCTGTTCTAACCTTTAGGTTCTCCTTAGAAATACTACTTACCTTGATACAATCTTCTCAACTTCATTTTGTTGTATGTGTACAGTATAATATAATGCCATCTGTTGAAGTTGTTTGTAGAGTTTTCTATAATAATAGTAGCTATCCATTCCCATGTACTACACTTCCTATTTCTTCTTGTAGATTTTTATTTTCTTGGTATGTTTTTCACGTACTACATATATTTTCCTATTAGTCTACTGTTTTGTCTTAACTGAAAATAAACAGAACTATACAGTTCAAGTATCTCAAATGTCACAGGGAATGGTAATTGTTTTAAAATAAGGACTGGCAGAATCACCCTTCCACTGAGATGTCAAAAAAGCACAGCAAATTCCTTCTGCTCTGCCCAATTTCTGGAGTAGGTAATAGAATCTGAAACAGCTTCTATAATTTCACAAAAAACTACAATTTGGGTGGCATCTGGGATTCAGAAGAGAGTGTGTATTTCTATCTTAGGGCTATACTTACACCTTCCCCCTTCATAGACTTCATAGTGTGTGACAATTTTGAGAAGTGGAGACAGCTATAATATGCCAATTACTTTTAGTTTTCTTATCACTAGGACATTTTTCTATAGAGCTCATGCATGACATCCCTATAAGTGCCATCTATCCCATTGGAAAACTGAAGAAGGTAGCCAAACAATCTATTTGCTAACATAGTCAGGTAGTTAGCAACCAGTGATGTACAGGTTGGCTCCAACATACTGAAGAAGCCTAAGTTGAAATTAACAAAATACACAATTGTTGTGTTCAAATAAATCACATTTTACTCAAATAAACCATATTATGCTTCAAAGTATTGGCTTGGATAACAGAACATAGTCTATAATGATTAATTCTTACAACACACCAAACAAAAATTACCCAAATTCATTTTAGTCTAATCTAATATGTTGTGTGGTGTTGCTATGCAGTGCTTTGTATTCAAAATGGGAAAAAGTATTTTGGAGTTTGAAGGACTCTTATGGAGCATCAAGTTAGCAAAAGGCATTTTAAATTATAAGTTTTTGCCAATTAATAAATTAATGAAGGGTTAATTACAAAGAAAGCTAAATAATGGATGTGGCTATAGTAATTGACTTGAGAATGAATTTATCACTGATATGAAATTACTTCAATAGAATAGTTATGTTCATCTTATGATTTGGCCTCAGCTGTACATTCTGTCTACTGTAGATATATAGTTTTAAATCTTAGATCTGAATCTAATGAAGGATAGGTTGCAAATATAATCTGCACTATTGGCTAACAAATACATTAATGATCCATGCAGCACAATTTAATCATGGTACTTCTCCCTATGCATAAGATCATAAATATTTTTTGCCTGTAGATTAAACCAATAAGAACTCTCAGGAAAAAAATGGATTTGTTTCCAAGGTTAAAGTCAGAAGGAAGTGAGTTAAATTGATGATCTCTGAACATCAGGTCCCTGAGGACCTCACCAAAATAGCTATAGATAAAACTACTCCTCAACTTTTAACTCCATCTGATTGAACAAATAAGAAATCTCTGATACTGAAATCATAACATAAAGTAGCAACTAGGTCAGAAGTAGGAACACGAGTTATTACTTTTATTATATTTTGCAGACCTTAAGAGAAAGAAGAAGATATGGCTAACTGATCCTGTTGCAGATGCTTAAAAGAGTAGGGACAGAACATTTGAAAAGTCTTTTTTATTTTATTATTTTGATTTATATGCCGCCCTTCTCTGGAGACTCAGGGCGGCTTACAATGCGTTAAGCAATAGCCTTCATA
>JANHZT010003833.1:67409-77409 GCA_032468215.1 Stegonotus admiraltiensis
GCACATGCGTGCTGGAGCTGAGCTAGGGCAACACTCGCGTGCCCACAGATACGGCTCCGCGTGCCACCTGTGGCACCTGTGCCATAGGTTCGCCATCACGGATCTATAGGAAGGTAAAATTGGCATTACAAGTAGTCCTCGCTTAAGAACTGGTTGCTTGACATGCTTGAAATTATGACAGCTTTGGAAAGGGTGATTTATTGCCTGTAAAGCACTCCCAACCATCATAACTCATCGCTAACCACCCCAATCACGTGACCATATTTCAAATATTGGCAACCAGCTCACATTTATAACAGTTTGCAGCATCCTGTGGTCACAGGGCCACGATTTTGATGGGATTTTTTTGGCATTTTCCAGCAGAAATAGGCAACGAATGGCTATTGGATATGCTGGATTCACTTAACAAAGATGTGATTCATTTAACAAAAACAAGGTTCACTTAATGTTTTACTACCATCATAAAAACAGTTGTAAAATCTAGTCAGATTACGTGGTGACCCTTTTAATGACTGCCTTGATTTACAACCAAAATTCCAGGCCCAATTCTGGTCACAAATTGAGGACTCCCTATAACACTCTAATAGCCAACAATGGATCAAATGTTTGAGCTGCTTTTGCTACTGATTATATATGAAGGATACTCCTATGTGTTTTTAACATAAAGAGTTTTTGTGAAGTTTCTACTCTTCGTTTTTATGCTCTTGCATGCTTTCTTTGGTTTTCTGTTGGATGTTTGCCATTCAGTTAATTGTGAGTGGGGCTCAAAAACCTTTCTATTCAGTTTAATGCCAGCTGTAACTGGAAGGTAGCAAGGACATCATGCCACTGCTATGGACACTAAAAGAATGCCAAAACACACATACTAGCTCTTCTGGGACATTTCTTGTGATTACATTAGTTTGAATCACAACCATCTGGTGAATAAAAAGCAAACTGCCTTATTTTCTAGGCTCTGGAATTCGCTTGTCCTTCTGCATTCAACCAGCAGCTTCACGCTATAGCTGGATAGGGAGCCAGCCAGCTCAATAATCACTGGAATTTGTTCCCAAAATGTCTTACATCAATCCTCTGCTATTAAAGCTAGGATGAAGCCTTAAATAGGCAAATAAGGGGAAAAATAGAAAATCTGCATAGAGAGTGTTCTGACTCATCAAATAAGGGAGTCTTATTAAAGGAATTAAAGAAAAAATTCATCCCTCTTTCTGTTCACAGTTAAGCTATGATTAAATAAAAATGTCTCCTCCGTATCATAGGTTGGAGATCTGATTTGCATCCTGTAATTTTATTTTTAGGAAGTGCAGCATTTTCACAAGCCACTGGTGGAGGTCAGTATGACTTTGCTTCATTTACAGTGGTAACCTGGGCCTTCACACACACACACACACACACACACACACACACACACACACGCTTGTTGCCATTTTCCCCCATGATCCTGTCTCCCCACAGTCTTTTGTTTTCCTTCCTCTCCTCTTACCAGGAATCAATACTACTACTTTCCCATTTTTTGTTTTGTTTTAAAAAGAGTTCAGGGAAGTTAGGAGCAAAACTATTGCTGCACTTGGCATCTTCCTTTCCCCTGAAATCAGCTAGAGGAAGAAAAAGAGGAGGAAGATAGAGTCTTGGCTGATTTTTTTAAATGATCTGGGTGGTGCAAATGCTGGACTATGGGACAGTGGACTTTTGCACAATTGTTCTGCAATAGCAACACATTCATATGACGAAGTGATGTGGACATCAGGAATAAATAAAAGTAATCTGGGAACTACAAGAAATAAAATGAAAGAAGAGTAGATACATTCAGCATGAAGACATATTCTAAATACAACTTTTGATACCAACAGTCTTTGTTGAAAAGGCAAACAAATGTGACTATATTGTTACACAGGCCCAAGAACTGCTCAAATTAATGCTCCATGACAAATTTACAATAGGTGCTTCCACTGGTACATGGAGTACAATAGCAGAATTGTTTAGAATCTATATCTATGTTAACCAATACATTGTACTGCATAAACTGCTTAGTTTAGGCACTGAAAATGTAAATTGAGATTTCAAGCCAGACAGAGGAAAGCTATTTCATCTCAGTCTCAGAGACACATTTTTCAGAGTAAAAATGAAGTGAAACAATTACATATGCATCATATTCCTTTCTGCGTTCAGAAACCAGTCTCCATTCAGATGCAAAATGTAGCCTTCCAGTTGCTGTCCCTGTAAATTTAAGAATCATGTCATCTTGGTATCAGTTTCAGTAATGTACAAGTTGTGTCTTGGCCTATTGTGTTGATACTGATACCCAGCTGGTAGGCAATCAGAACTGGGATTGGAAGACAATACTATAGGCTCAAATCATGACAAATGCAAAAAAAGAGAGGGTTTTTTTGAGTAAATATTAAGATACATAGAAAAAGAAAGATACAATAATCTACAACCCTTTGCCTTATCAGTAACTCCTTGAAATGACAATGGACAGAACTTCTGGAGTCATCTGACAGCTGAGTGGCACTTTCCCAGGACTTTAGGTGTACCTTGAAGTCAGTGGTGGGATTCAAATAAGTTAACAACCGGTTCTCTGCCCTAATGACCAGCTGGGTAGGCATGGTTTGGTGGTCATGTGACCATGTAGGTGTGGCCTACTCAACGTCACTCATGTCGATGGCTCTTTGCCTTAGCTGTTACAATGTAATAAGGGTTATGCAGAGAGGCCGTTTCTGTAAGCAGGGCAATAAAGATTAGGCTAGAAAAAACACCAGAATGTTTCCTTCCTGCCTTCCTTACAGGATTAGCCCTGTAAAGTGGAAAAAAACAAAATAAGATTTCTTCCAACAACCAGTTCTCTGAACTGCTTAGAAAGTTAACAACCGGGTCTCCTGAATAGGTGCGAACTGGCTGAATCCCACCACTGCTTGAACTTCTTGGCATTTGGTGTATTTTGCCAGCCTTTATACTTTTCACAAGAGAGTAAACAATAGAATACTTGGTGATAGCTTGGTGGTGCACCTAATCCATGACTTGGTTACAACTAAGCTAATTGACCTACTGCCGAATATATTGCTTAAATAACGCATTGTCTCCAGCATGCACCATGGGAAAATGGTCTAGTGATATATCTTATCAAAACCTTAAGAAACCAGACAATGCTCGGTCAAAGGTATTGACACCATGAGACATTGTTTCTAGGATAAGGCTACCCATTCTCCCTTCTGCAGGGATCACGTTACAGAGCTCCTTCTCTTTATCTTAATTGTTGTAAGTAGCAATGCAGATAAAAGGTTTGAAGTGAGAGTAATTACATACAAGTTGTAAGAACCTCGAAGCAAAAGTGATTACTTTCAAATTGCAGTAGATTGTTAAGTAACTCTTTCTTAGCATGGGCACAGAGTATGGAAGAGTTCACAATGCAATGATGTAATTTGCAAAGCTTGCTAAATACCACTAATTGCCAGCCTGGGGAATTGCATCTTATATGTATATAGATACAGAAAAAATGGAGTACACCACTACGCCTCCTCACTAATTTTTTCACAGTGACTCAAAACCCAATTCAAAGTGCTGTTTTTAACCATTAAAAATGTTAAATAGTTTTTAAACAAGGACATCAGAAAGATTACTACTTCACTTATGACTTTGCTTACTCATTCTAGTAATCACTGGAGGTCCTGTCATACATCTTACAACACACCTCTCCAAATCCTTCCATCATGGTGGAAACATGAAATATTGCCTTCGTTTCACCTGCCTCATACCTAGTAGACTTTTTGACTGAAAAATTGTTTGTCCCCCTTTCCTTCCTGAATCGTCTCTTCTACCACAATTTCTACCACAATTTCTATCCTATTCCATTCCAGGGTCCTTCTCCTACCAATTGGTTGAGGCTAGGAATTAGGAAACTGTGAATTCTAGTCCTGTTTTAGGCATGAAAACTACTGGGTAACTTTGGGGCAGTCACTCTCTCGTAGCCCATGACATTCTTGGGTGACAAGCTGATCAGTCAATTCCTGTCATAACCAATGGATCAACGATTGATCAGGGGGAAAAAGCAGACCCTGCACTGTGGGACAACACCAGGAAAAAAAATGTCAAGAAGGGAAGAGAAAGTTTCTGTCCACCAGCAGAAACTTTGATCCTGCTGCTTCTGCTTTAAAGATTTAACACTTTTTAATGGAAGCAGATCTAAGTTTCTTTTTAACAAGCTTCATTAAAAAAAAAAAACTTACCATAGCTGAGCCTCTTTCTACAGGTCTTTTTTTTAAGATTGGCACTATTCTCTTGCATTCTTTTAAAGATTTTCCATAGTATGCAAATGCTGGTTTGAAAATTACAGGAATAGCAAAATAAAATAAACAGCAACAACAAACAGTTTAAGCAATTACGATTCGGAAGAAAAAAGACAGTAAATATTTCCGTAATTAACATTTAATATTTATGACCATTTCTCTGAGCAAAGATTTCAAGGGCCTCTCAATGGGATAGCAGATGCTTTGGTCTATGCTGGTGGCCACAGAGTGTCACTATTAACCGATGCTATTCTTCAGCCTTCAAAGGACCTTCAAGCTGTTTCCTATTGTGAAGTAGTGGAACCATTAAATTTCTGGATTTTCCTCTTCTTGACACTCATTCCCTCATTTATAATCAGCTGCATATTCACTATTTACCAAAGAAAGCAGAAAGCCATTGAAAAGATTTTGCTGGAAACACAAAACCCCAAGATAAACAAGAGATGAGCATGAGAAATCTGACACAGAAAGAGTATGAATGAATCTTCTATAAATGAAGAAAGGGTGACCTTATTTCCATTCAAGCGTCTGGAGTAAACTGGAGCCAATAAGAAGCTTCATAGTCTCACCTCAAGCAGAAGGGGGAAGATGTTACAAAAAGGTGGAGCACACTATTGAGCACCACCAAGCCAAGCTGCTTAACAAAAATGAATATTCAGCCCTAAGGCATGACTGACATAAGAAGCAGTTCTGACATTATCGGAATTAACATCAGAAAGAAGCATTTTGACAAGCCTGCTTAGATATAAGCCCAGACAAAGAAATGAAATCTATCTGAAGCATAAAGAGAAAGGTATGAGGAATGGGTCTTTAGCCATTTTTTTTGCTAAATACTTCTAATTACCAATCTGGAGGAACAGCATTTTACATTTGTAGAGAGAAAAAATGGACCTTACCACAAAGCCTTGTCACCAATCCTTTAATCCTCTCTTTGACAATCAAGTGCTCTTCAAATATATTTGACTTCAGTTCTTAGAATTCACATTGCATAGTTTTGGCCAAACCAACTGAGAATTCTGCAGGTGGAATTCCAACATCACAATGAAAGCTACCTAATATATTTTACCTTTTTTCTAATTGGATGCTATATCTTGGATGCATCAAAAATTGCACATGTTTTGGGTGCAATGCAACATAGGTGGTTATTGAGCTACATATTACGTTTTATATCCCTCTGAGAATCTAAGGCAATGCAATGAGGACAGTATCTTGTGGATACTCTTGTGAGGTGGGCTGAACATGACTGATTGATTTGACAGAATTGACTGTACCCCAAGTGAGGTCTACAATCATGTGGATATTTCAATCAGATCTCAAATAACACATTACTCTTTATATTATTAAATTTTTCCCAATAAACCCTTTCAGAATGCATCTTGTCAAAGTAATGTGAACCTGGATTAAAATGTTCAAACTAATGAATGAGCATACATGTCATATGTGCCTAAACCTTATAGAGAACTTATCATTTTATGTTGCGAGATCATATGGCCATCTACGGCAGAAAACAAAGTGGGGGAGATATTAAATACTTTCCAGATTTTTTTGGGGGGGGAGTGAAGAATGGAGAATTGATGTGTAATTATAAATAAAATAGGGAAATGGAGACTATTATAATTAATAGTTGATTTGAAGTTGGCAGTCAGCCTTGATAAAAACCAACAGGGCTAGACAGTTTTTGCAAATAGTTCCCATGTTACCTAAATATTGATGGTCCTCTGTAAAAGACAGTAATCTCTACAAGTGTACAGAATCTCAGCTGCATATTTTGGCACACTGTTGTTGGCTACTACTGGGCCCCATGCTGATTTATTTTGCATTAAAAGGGAGAGCAAATGAAGATGAATTTTAGAATATATCCTGTTCCAAATACAATTTAACCAAAACGATCAAGGGCTGGAGCAATTCTCCTATTATGAAAAGATTCCATGCTTAGTGCTCTTTAGCTTTTTTTTTTAAGGAGCAGATAAAACAGGAATATGATAGAAATATATATACAATTATGTCACATTTAGAGATAGTGTAGAGGAAAAGACTTTGATGTATTAGAATCTTGGGTCATCCCATAAGGCAAAATGACAGGTGAGTCAGCACAGATAAAAGAAAGTGTAGTTAACCTATGGAATTCCATAGCAAAAGATGCTAACTAACCATGACAGTTTTATAAAGGGTTTCAAAATTCATGGAGGATAACACTGCCTACTTCATTGCTAGTTGTGACACCTATATCACCTCCAGGGATGAGAAAGATATTAAATTGGTCTCTTGATGTCTTTGCCACAACATATGACTAGGAACATATTCATATTCACCTTGAGGGCTTCCTGTTGGCATTTGGCTGGTGACGGCAACAACAGAAACTTGGACTTGAAGGTTCTTCTGGCATTAACTTTCCCAAATTATGCATTGATCCAGTTTTCACATCTGAGTCAATCTATAACATTTATGAGCAAGGCTCATTGAACAGTATCAGGTATGTTTGAGTTTTCTGAGCTATCAGATCTATTCTACTATGTTGATAAATGGAGAAAACATGATGTTCATATAATTGTGTTTCACTATTACATCCTCTTGCAGAATGCAATTTGTCAAAATAATTTGAATGTGGAAGATTAGGGTACAAACTTGTACTCAGCCATGAAACTCACCGGATGGCTTTGGGCATGTCATTATTTCATAGCTCAGTTCACTTCAGAGAGTAAATTATAGTTCCATCTAGGCAGCTCTGAACTGCTTGGAGAAAAAATGCATAATATTCGTACCTTTGTTGTAGAGACCATGAATGGCATGTTCAATTATGTTTCTCCCTCATATTTACACATCTGTAGTTCTCATTTTTTATTTTAGAACACATAGACCTTCGATTTAAACTTTCAATATATCTGTTGATAAATACAAAACAATCTGCCCTTTAAACACCCTAGATCAGCTCATGACAGTGAAAGAAATCACGTGGGACATATATGGATTATATCTTCTGCAAAGACAAGTTTAACAAATTACACTCAGCGATAGTCAGTGGCAGTACCAGCTGAGGCTGCTGGGAACTGGAGTTCAATATATCTGAGGAGCAGGGGTGGTATTCATTTACCTTCGCTACTGGTTTGCAAATGTAAGCATGCATGCGTAGAGCATCAAAAATGGGACGTGATGACGTCTGGGTGGGTGGGTGGAGCCTCCCACGGCTGCTGCTATCGGTTCGTCTGAACCGGATATAACCGGCTGAATACTACTACTGCTGAGTAGCCAATTTGTAGAAGGCTGGTCAACAATACTAACTGTATTAGAATAGGATACATTGGTCTCTGCATATATTTAAAAATCATATCACCGTTAGATATAGATTAAACCCTTTTTTTAAAAAAATCAAAGAACGAGTAGCATCAAATTTTAAGAATTTTTCCTCTGCTTCTTTCCCCCTAGCCCAAAAAGTGAAAATTCATCTATGACAAAGAAGTCATTGAAATTCAATTATTTGTATTCCACCTCTCTTTCCTACTAGATGAAGGAGGGCTTTCATTTTTCACCTGGACAAAGACTTTGGTGCCCTTGTAGGGAGAAAGAATGTGAATCATCCACAATTTAACTGAGTTTCTTCTTACTCACCTCTAATGTACGAACTGTTCCCAAGAGCTCAAAATGCATTTATGTTGTCAGTAAATAAAGTGGATATTAGCCTAACTTTCTTAATAAGGCTGTTGTGAGGATAAAGTGAGTGGGGGGGTGGGGGTTAGGAGGGAACACTATGTTTACTGAAGAAAGATTGGGTATTGATGCAATGAATAAATAATTGAGACAATTTAATTTTGAATGGAGAAGTCTTTCAACCCTGTCTGACAATAATGGAGCCAAAGGACACAAAGCTGTTATTAAACACCTTTTCGGTTTCCATGGTCATTCCCCTTATTTTTTTCAATTTTCTCCTCTTTCACTTAAATAAAATTATCTTCATTTGCTTCTTCGTTATCTACCAGCAAGGGTTCTTTTTGGGGTGTAAAGTAATTTTGGGTTTCTTTCTTTCTTTTTTATTCTTTCCAATCCAATGGAATATTTGAAAGGAATTAGGTATAGAGGTTTGAGATACTCTGTCTGTCTGCCTGCCTGCCTGCCTGCCTGCCTGCCTGCCTGCCTGCCTGTCTGTCAGCACAACAAGTCTCCAGAAATCAAACACAACAGCATCAAAATGGGTGGATGAGTAGAGAAACCACCAAAAAGAAAAAAATGAGTTTGCAAATGGCTGAGGAAATCTTCAGGCAGAGGAAATTCAGCATTCTCTACAGGCCACAGCTCGAAATGCTACTGATTACCCCATCCTAAGTCCTCTGCCTTCTTCTCATGTGTGTCAGAGCAAAGTATGGGTAATCTGTGCCTTGCTTCTCAAAGATGACACAGGGAGAGAGAAGAAATACACACAGAGAATGAGAAGCATTAATATGCATCCACTCTGACAAAAATATCTTCTCTGTGTGTGTGTGTGTGCATGTGTATGTATGTCACACAGTCACACAAAAGTTGTACCCATCCTGATCAGACACACCCAGATGCAATGTATTATTTCATTATCCAGAAGAAAATACAGATGTAGCCATTGCCGGTAAGGAGTTGGAAAGAATCCCAGAATTATGCTTTGCATAATCTTGTAAACATCTATGACAAATCTTTTGGTTTACACACATATAAACTGTAGATCTAGCTCATCATCTTTTGTTCTCAGAGGAATATATGATCTGAAGAAATTCACGGTGCTGCACTAAAGTTTCAGACAAGAGTCTTTCCACTGCCGGAGTTACTTATATGAATTATAAATTATCCTTGATATATCCTTGATATAAATGGAAGACAAAGCATATGCTTTGCCATTGAAATACTCAGAGCAAACTAGTAAGAATTAAAATTGAGGGGGATGTGCTTGTCCCTTTCTCTGTCCCCCATTTCCTACTGCAGGTCATATATCTACTGTAAGTGGGTGATTCCATCTTTATGGCAGACATTGTATTCTACAATCATTCATATGAATGTCCACCTGAATTTCAATAAGGACTGTGTCTGTGTTGTTTCTGAATAAACATCTGATTGTAAAATACAGAATTTAGTACATATCAAGTTGAGCTTGTGAAATAAAATGAGGATTGAATAACAACTCTGTATTTACTCTCCTGGTGTGCTACTGTGTTAATTCAAGTGAGGTGTGTCATTAATAACTTGGCATGTTGTTATGGCTCTTTTTACATTGTAACATAAAACGTTTTCCAGAAGCTGTGTTAGGAAGATGCAACTACACAGGCTGAAGACTGTTTAACAATTGTACAGTTAATCAATCAGGTTCATCTGATATCCTAAGAAAGGATGGCTTTATTCTATTTGTTTTTTCAAATATAACTTGGATCGTGAGGTTTAATTTGGGAAATAGTCAAATAAGCAGCTTTACAAGGAAAATGCAAGATTCCAATCAGACAGCATCTAAAGGACCAATGACTGGATAATTTTTAAAAAAATATTTCCAAAAAGTAACAACTACTTTATAGAGGACACAGCATAATAATTCCACAATAAAAAAAACTGCCAAGTAAAACATTATAAAGTTACTTGTCCTTTGACAAATATACAGTAAGATTTTTTTAAAAATAATAGAACTCTGTGGTCAATGTCATTCCTTATTCCAAAGGTGAAGCAATGCTAACTCAATTTATCAAGCTTGACACTCACTTCCAACTATATTC
>JANHZT010003833.1:78650-91261 GCA_032468215.1 Stegonotus admiraltiensis
GTGTGTGTGTGTGTTTTCGTAGATTTTCACAGGTAGAGGTATGTAAGTCTTGGCGTAATGGTGTGTTTTCCTGTGTAAGATTGAGAGTATCTTGGCAACGTTTTGACGAGGTCCCACTCGTCATCTTCAGGCTGGTGCCTTTGGCTTTGTGCCTGTGTGAGCAAAGCGTGATTGGGGCTGCCGTCTCTCTATAAATACTGGTGGGGAGGTGTGGGGTGCTGGCTTAGTTGCTGTGAGCAGGTTGGTTGCCTGTGTTGTTACATCTTGATTAGTTGATGGAGTTGATGTTTGCAGATTAGTCTGCAAACAAAGTCCGGGATGTGGCATCACAGCCATCTGCTCAGGACATTACATCAACTACCCAGCCCATTACTCAGGTTGTTACAACACAAAAGACTAATGGGCACACAGGATGTTATGAAACAGCCGACTAATCACAGGCATGAAGCCAAAGGCACCAGCCTGAAGATGATGAGTGGGATCTCGTCGAAACGTTGCCAAGATACTCTCAATCTTACACGGGAAAAGACCTGAATAAGCCAAGACTTTCATACCTCTACCTGTGAAAATCTACAAACACACACACACACACACACACACACACATTCCCATATCTATATATACATATAGAAAAATTCTATACCTGTCAAAAGGATATATAGAAGAAGTTAAGACAGATTTTACTATAGACTGAAGACTGACGATAACAATATTAGTTTTGAAAATTGCAAATCATGGCAACCTGTGAATAATAAATAAACATCAAATTATTTGGGGCACTAATTATAGGGCTGTTTCATGCAGTGATCTATGTCAGCAATGCACTGATGGAAGAATATGTAGTTCTTGCCTTACCTCACAAATAGAGAACAAAATAACATTAGTCACTGGCAAACTAGTCACTGATACACACTGAACCATTAACTAAAACCTTCCAATTACTAATCTGTATCCTGTATCTTGACTGTTTCCTGCATGTATGTAGAATACAGTTGGCTTGCCAGGTAATTGCTAGATTGAAGGATCTAGTTGACCTAGAATAGACTGTGCATGATCGACATGTCATATGAATCACACATGTGTCATATGGCCAAAATGTGCTTTAGTTGACTGTATCCATAGTCTTAGCAAGGAAAAGAGAATATCTATACCATCACAAACACTTACACACCAAATATGTTTGTGTGTATGTATGCATTGGCTATTTATCTTTTTCATATTACATTTAAAAAAAAATTAGAGAATTAAGAAACACCTACCATCTACCTTACATGAAGAATAAGCAAACAGCATGGCTTAATCCATCATCTTAAAATAACTTTCATTAAAGAAAGCAGCTGCTTTAAATTTAGATCTATTTATAAAAGGAAAAAGAAGACAAATGACATCGCATTAATCAAGCGAAGGCCTGGTTTTCACAAAGAGTAAACATCTTTCTCAGCAGCCACATTATATAGTTGGATGCTCAGATTGCTGTGCTTATTTTTCTGTTTGTTTATTAGATTTGTATAGCTACCCATGTGGAGTTCACAGCGGTCTGTGAGCTTGGTTGTTGCTTGCAAATGTTTCATTAGCCAGCTAAGTAAGATCAGACTTGCACTGATGATGTTACCTAGTTGAATAATGAAACGTCTGCAACCCAATAACCATGCTCAGAGAGCTCCACAGTTCAACCCTGAGCTACAGATAGTCTCTTTTATTATCATCACTCATCTCACACAGATGACTCTGGATGGCATAGAAGGATTAAACATACAGATACCCATGACATATAACCCGAAGTGTCCCAAGATATCAGAGGTGGTATTCAGCAGGTTCTGATCAGTTCTGGAGAACCGGTAGGGGAAATTTTGAGTAGTTCAGAGAACCAGTAAACACCACTTCTGACCGGCCCCACCCCCATCTATTCTCTGCCTCCCCAGTCCCAGCTGATGGGGAGAAAATGGGGATTTTGCAGTAACCTTTCCCTGGAATGGGGAGGGAATGCAGGTTTTACAGTATCCTTCCCCTGGAGTGGGGAGGGAATGGAGATTTTACAGTATCCTTCCCCTGGAATGGGGAGAGAATGGAGATTTTACAGTTTCCTTCCCCTGGAGTAGGGTGGGAATAGAGATTTTACAGTATCCTTCCCCTGCCACGCCCACCAAGCCATGCCACAGTCACCAAGCCCCACCCACAGAACCAGTAGTAAAAAAAAATTGAATCCCACCACTGCAAGATATACAAGAACCCCTCTCACAGAAAAAAAAGAAACACGAACAACAGCTGAACTTATCTAGCCATTGACTGGAACTTATGTAGCCTGACCCAAATACCTGAGGAAAGAGTCCATTCTTCAGGTCCCTACAAAAGGCTGTAAGGATTAGAACACCAAATGTTCCTTCCTTTTTTAAAAAACACACCCATATACACAAAGTGTTTATACACAGCAAGTTAGCCTAACTAGGAAAATGTACCTTAAGTACCTTATTTTGATATGCTGAGGGTTTTTTTTGGGGGGGGGAGTTGTTTCTTTCACATATTAAAAAGAATTATTTTGTTTCAACATGCATTCAGATATTCCATTCTAAGCATTAAAAATAAAAGTCTAACTTCATTAACTGTTCACTGTAGGCATTAGGTGAAAAAGCATTTGCATGTTGGAAAATAAAGTAAGGAAGCATGGAAAATCTGGATGTTGTTTAAAGTTATAATTATGACTTTTTCTATCAGAAAAAAATTAAAGATATTTATAATGGTGTTAAATGTTTAATAGCAAATGAACAATGATTGTCCCTCAGCTGCACCCTGTAGATTTCAAGAATGTAAATGAGATGCTGACATAAGACTATTCTGACATTTCATGCTTGTTTCTTACCAGTGAAAATGGGGAGGCATTAAACTATATCACTGTGGGTTGGGTTTTTTTTTAAATGCAAGTTACATTGCTGGCAAAACAGCAAGTCTGTCACAACTAATTTATTGGGCAGGACTGTGTTTGTGTGCATGTGTATTTAAACTGAGACTGGGCTGGAAACATAGATGCTGCAGAATTTAATTAGGAATGGTTTACCTTGCCAAGATAATTTCATTTTCTAAAAATCATTAAATAGATAAATTCAGAAGGTTCTGCTGATTCTGCATATAAACATCTATAAACAGCATCACGCCTGAGAAATGCAAAGCATTTCTAATTTTAAAAAAATCAGTTAATCTGGGGTTAACCATTCTTCCCTGCGACTAATAATTGTTCTGCTTACTGAAGATGTTCAAGCGTATTAATCAATTCTCTCAATTTTAATTCCACCACACATCCATTATAGCAAACTACCACATGTACAATGGATGGAAATAAAGAGGGTTATTCTTTGCCTAAGAAGCAGATGGTACAAGTAGAAATTCAAGCTTCTCCTGCTTTACCTCATTGTGTCCAGGTTTCCACAAAATTTCCTTCCACCTGGTTTGTTTCTGATGATGTTATCATTCAAGGCAAAACAGAGGCACAGCATAGGAGCCCAACTCAAGGTAAACTTTAAGTGAAACACTGATATTCATGGACTGGCTGTTTCCAAAGCTTCAAGATATTATTCCTCCATTTCTGCTGGAGCTCTGAATCAGATTGAGGGGAAGCCCAAATTCCAATGAGGATGGGGTAATTTGGAATAGATTTTCATTTGTATTCAGTTGAGTGGAAAGATCTCATTTGTTCCACTTCAAATATGAGCTCTCCCCAGAGCCCTGATCTGGATCTATTACTTAAAATCACGGCTACATTATATTATACATTATGGCTTCATTGCCTGCATTTTTTTGCCCATGGGGTAGGAAATGGGTTTTGTTGTTTGTATAAGATGTTGTGGTGGAGAGCAGAAGGAAGGAGAATATGATCAGCCCTTAAGTTATAATAATTTTTGCAGTCCCCCTTCCCCCATTCAGTACTGTGGAAAGTTGATCAATCTTGGAAAATAGTATTTTGCTGCTTTGTGATGATGTTTTATGATTTGGCTTAACAAGCTGGCTGGCTTAATGGCTGTCTTCTTCCATTATATTGATCTTTTGGATTTCTTCCTATTTCTAGAGTACCACATTTGGAAGAGACACCACAGATCTTTACACCACTCCTTTCTTGCATAAATCCTTCCAAGTCTTGAAGTCTATCAGATGTACAGATGTGCTGATAAAAGATGGGCTGACTATCTAATCAAGGAAAGACCTTGTATTTCAAGAATCAAACTTTAGGAAATGTGCTCCCTATTGCAATTAAAACAGAGCACTCACATTAAACTCAATCACCCACAAAGATAGACTTGAATAAGGGCTCTGAAAAAAAGGCCAGAAGCTTGTTTTTGATCTCATTATGTGTAGAAGTGAGTGTGCATATGTATTGGAAATCATCATTCAGAGAGGCCCAAAGACTCTCCAGAGAGTTAAAGCTTTCAATGTACATCAATTGGCAGTGTTTAGGTAGGTTACTTGCCAAAACAAATACATTGCTTTAAACTTCCACTGTGTTATTGTTCCCAAGCTACCCATATGAAATGAACGAAACAAGAGATGAAAGAATAGTTTTAAGCAAGCAGGATACAAATGATGTATGGTGTATTGCTAATATCATTGCCTTTCAATAGCATCATATGGGTATTTTCCTTTTATCTCTGAATTTTCATTGAAGATGGCTTCAAAGAAGCTGAATTCTTAATATACTAACTATTTAAATAATCTGTTAAAAATCAAGTTCAGGATAATCTTTAGTTGTTACTGTTGCGGTTGCTTGGTCAAAAATTTATTTTAAAAACCTATTCCATTTTAATAAATATGACAGAACATATTCACACGTGCCCATATATTCTTTCTCCATATTATATGTTGGGACCAGGGATCACAGTAATAAATGAAAAAGATGATGCTCAGTATCTTGAATACAGTTCCATTGTGATTTTTGAATGACAACACTTGTTTAAATAATACCTTTTAAACAGTATCATTTTTTATCTACAGGTAGTCCTCGACTTAAAACCATAATTGCGTCCAAAATTTCTGTTGCTGAGACATTTGTTAAGTGAGTTTTGTCCCACTTTACAATCCTTCGTGTCACAGTTGTTAAGTGAATCAAGTTAGTAACATCGTTAATAACACCACTATTTTTTCTGGATACTCAAGATGTGCTATTTATTCTTATTACTATTTACCTGATGTTTATGTTATGTTATAAAATATGATCTCATAACTATTTTAAAAATTGCAGTGCTGTAAGCTGTGTCTGTTTTACCAAAAAAGATGTCAAGAAATGCCAAAATCCCTATTGAAATCCAAAGAATGGTAAAATGCATCTAGCATTTGAATTGCAACCACAGGCTTGCAATTCAGTTCAGCAGGCTTGAACTGCTACTGAATTGGAAAGGATGACAAAGACATTAGTATTATAATGAATCTATACTGGGAGCGAAGTCTTTAATGCTTGAAGGAGCCTTTTCAAAGAAGTATTAAATCCAGAAAGAAGTGTGCCATGATTGTATCCTTTCCCCCCTCCTTTTCAATGTCTACACTGAAAAATATTGGATGAACTAAGCAAGGGACCAGGACTGAATATGCGGATGTGAAAATAAACAAGATATGCAGATGATATTGTGCTCCTGGTAGAAAAAGAAAAGAACCAGGAGCTTCTAATTGAGAGTACACCAAGTAAAAACTCTGGGTCATATATAAATATTTTTAAAAAGGCAGCGCGGTGAGGGGGAATCTCCAAAATTTAAATCAATGATCTACAATGCCATTTTTATACAAGTCAAGGACTGTACCTATCTTGGGCACTTGTTCACAGAAGATAGAAAGACAGCTGGTAAAATAAAGAAGAAAATAGAGATTGCCAGGAATATCCTTAGAAAGGAAAACTTTTCTAAGCATGAAGAATAATCTGACCTCAAGGAAAATTGACTTAAAATTAAGAGTAAGAATGACTAATTAGAACATCTGGTGAATTCTTCTTTGTAACTGTGAGACATGAACCATATTCAAGGAGGCTTTGAAAAGAGGCATTTAGGATGAATAAAAAGATCAAATCCTCAAGTCCAGGGGATGGCATGGGAATAAAGAAGCCTCAAAAAGGCCATCAAAGAAAGAAAATGGAGACATTGTTAAGTCATATACTCAGACACAAGTCTATAAAAAGACTGCTGGAAGAAATCAGGGAAAGAACGAAGCAATGGACTAAAAAGATATTTGGAATAGTAAAATACATATATAAACTGGACTGGTCTAAATTATGAAGACTGTGCAAGTGTGACAAAGATGTAAACTCAAGGTTTTGTTTACATCTCCATATGCTCTAAAGTAGCTTTCTGGAATCAGATCTGAAGTGCTGCACAGCCCTAATGAGAAAGATGTCAGGTTTTTCTGACAACTGTCTAAAACCAAAAGTAATTATTTTCCAAGCAAAGTTTTATTGAGAATACAATTCTTATAAAGGCTAACTTACAAAAATGTTTATCTGATCTTATTTGTACTCAAATTCATGTTGACCAAGACTTATATCAGTGATGGGAATTACAGAACAATGGCCAATCACAACATACTTGTGTATCAGAAAGCAAAATTAAACTGTTGGTGTCATTCATCCTAAATAGCCTACTAGAATGCTTCCTATTATTTCAGCTCATGTTTATTTTATTTTTTTCTGGACAGGATGAGTCGACATAATTACTGGACAAAGCAATGAGTGTTAAGTCAGTTTTTCAATACTCATTCTGCCCCTGTGTTCACTCCCCAGTCCCCACAAACTATCAAGACAAGTGTAGCAGAAGTCTAGCAAGCATCTTAGTTATGTTCATGAGGCTATTTGCTGAATCTCATGTAAACTTGTAATCTACATCAGGGGTCCCCAACCCCCGGCTGTGGCACAGTGCCGGGCTCTGGCTGGTTTGGAAGTGGGCCGCATGAGTGGCTGGCTGGCGCACCCGTGAATGCAGCTCAACTCATGTGAGCAGTGGGCTGGTGTGCATGTACCGGCCCATTGCTTGCACAGGCCAGTTCCCAGTTCCCCTCTCTCCCTCTCCCCCCGGCCAGGCCACCAAGCCATAAAGGTTAGGGACAGCTGATCTACACCCATTTATTTCCTGTTTGCTGCCTGTTCTTACAATAATTTCAGCAGCTGGATCAAAATTGTTGAGCTGAAGCAATTTAATCATGTTGTACTGGGAGGCATGGTCTCTCCTAAGCCTGTAAACTAATTAGTGCTGGGCAAAGGTTACAAATGGCCTGGTTTCAAATTCATTATTAAAATAAAGTGTCATGACATGCTCCCTCCCCCTAGCCACAAATCATTTAATAGAGAACCAAGCAGACAAATCTTAACAGTGTTATGATCATCTTCAAAGAAGTTTCTCTGTTAAATAAGCTTTTCCTAGTATGTTGTTTAAGCTTTTTGCAAGCACTCATATGATGCTAAGGTGAAACTGTAGTGTTCCAGAAATTGTTACGGTCTTGTGAGAAGACGGTTCAAAGTAAAGACACCTAATTATGCTTGTTACAATCATACAATTTGGATACACTAATAATACAAAAATGTATGCAAATGATAGAACATACTGACCTTGTATCAGTATTTGCATGTCAACATATTATTGCTAGCATAAAATGCCAACCAAAATATTGCTATGGGGCAGTAGTAACCTGTAGTTTTGTATGAATAGAAAGAAGTCCAAAAGGCAGAAGGGTTTCTTCAGGAAGATTTCATATGAAGAATGAATACTGAAGAAATCTCAACAAGACACATGAAATAAAGTTCTCATGACAAAAGATGGTTCTCAAAATAATTGACAGAGTCCATGTGAATTGGATGAGGCAACAGCATCCAGAATGAGAAAAATACGAAGAGCAGTGGTGGGCTTGCTGGAAGGTGTACAGATATATGGGAAATGTAATCTTTGTAATCATTACATCAAATAAGATACATGAACAATAGTGTTCCTCCTCAAGTCTTCTGGAACTCCAACTTAGTCTGGGCAGTTAGACTTTCAGTTGGTAGGTGTGAAAGATGTGGAAGTGTGTATTGGTAAAACTTAGTTTCTACAAGTCTTAAGTCTCTGGAGGGAAAAAAGAAGTAACACTGGTACTGCTTTGCGGTCCTTATTGAGAGTGAGAACTGAATGAGAAAATCATTATTATTATTTTGGAGATCTCATCTCCCAAATCTTGATCATCATTTCTCCTACATAATATAAAAACAAATTGTAGGAATTGCTTGTGAAAATAAGAATAACTCTAGAGAAGTTGTTCAAAGAACTAAGATTATTGTTTCTATTAGGACCCAGGTATCTAGCAAAAATTTGTTTGATTAGAAGCACTGGTAAGCAATTCTGTGAGCTAGTGATTTTTCTGGACTAATTTCCTTTAAAAATTCTGATATAACATTGAAACCAGTAACTCTTCTAGAATATTCAATATGGCAGTACAAATTCTTGGTCCTGGCTGATTCAGAACTAAGCATTTTCAGCTTCCTGAAGATAACATGAGATTCAATAGGGGTGAAAAAAGGGTATTTATTTCAAACCAGCAGTGAAAAAAGAAAGGAGATTATAATGGACTTGACATCTGGATGTGATTGGTAAACCAGGCTATCATTAGCACTTGTATTACCATCGCCACCTGATTTTGTTTAAACAATAGGCAGCAGAGCAGAAAATAAATTCCATGTATATTCATAAATAAAATCACATTGGCAGCAGTATCTTTAACTAAAGGGCAATGTTCACATTTATGTGCATGCACACATTTAATAATAATGAAAATGAAGATCAGAACCATCTTCTCAAAAGCAAAAAAAAAAAAGTAACCTACTCCCTTAAATTGAGCACACCATGATTTAAACAAATTGAACTAATTAAAACATGTTTTTTTACTCTCAGGGAAGTTTGTTTTGATTTTGCAGACCCCCAGCTTCAAACAATAAATGTATGCAATAGAAAAAAATGAAACAAACAAACGTAAGTCACAAATTCCATGAAAGAAAAAGCACTGCATTCAGAATGAGGACAAAACTATTTGAACCAGCAATAAAATACTATTGGGCTGTGACTGGGGTAGAATTGGAACAGTTCCGATGACCTAAATTGTGTGTTCCTAGTAATGTACTCCAAAATAGAATTTGAATTTTTAACAGCTGTATCACACTGCAGGCTCACGTTTAATTGGTAGTCTACAAGAACCCCCAGATCCTTTTCCTATGTATTGTTGCTAAGCCATTCTCCTCACCATATACTTGTGGCTTTTATTTTCCCTACCCAAATGCAGAATTTCCTGTTTCACTTTGTTAAATCCACCCTATTCATTTCAGCCCACTGCTCAAGCCTCTCTAGAACTTTTGGAATCCACCACTTCTTAAGTATTAGCCATCTCTTCCCAGTTTCGTATCATCTGTAAATTTGATATGCATCTCCTTAACTCCCTCGCCAAACCCTGCTGCTCAACAGCACTGGGCAAAGGGCAGAGCCCTGGGACGTTCCACTCAGTACTTCCCTCAAGCTGAAATTAATGAATAGACTTTGAGTGCAGCATTCTGCAATCTTCCATACCCTTCTTTACAATTTTAGTAAGGAGAACATCACGAGAGACCTGTCAAAGGCTTTGCTGAGGGGCAAGTACACTATACTCCCTACATCCCTTAATCTACTAAGCTACCATTGACCTACTATACAGTGGTACCTTGCTACTCATCATTAATTGATTCTGGGAGGTGTGATGGGTACCAAAATATATTTCTTTTCTTCAAGAATGGAAAATTTAGAATATTTCTTATTCTAACAAATTATGTAGAGTCTCTGCACTAACGTCCAGTTGTTATAAACAGGATGTATTCATCTTACAGTTTTCAGAAGTATACCTCTCACCTAAAAGGAAAGCTACAGTAACAGGCAATTTTTGTTCCAAATATAATTTGCACTTACGCAGTTGAAGGGTTCATAATGCAGCCCCCTTTGTCTGCAGTTGTTTTGCAGTTGCAACCTCTTTCCAGTGTATCATGGTTCATTCCAAAATTGTGACCTAGTTCATGAGCCAGAGTTACTGCTGCCCCCAATGGATTGTCTGCATGATCCTAAAAAGAAAGCACACAAATCTCATTGTAATAAACAATCCAATTCTGGAACACACCCTAATTTATTAAAAATTATTATAGGCTCAGAAAGTGGTATTACCCGATACCTATTACTATTATACTCAGACACTTGCTGTTTTCCAAATTCATATTTGCCTTATCTAATTAGGAGTTATACATGCAAACAGCCTTGTAATATTGTTTGAAAGGTAATCATTTGAGGCAGTAATAGAAAGCTATTTTTATATCAGCAGTTATCAATGCAATTCCATAAATGTTGTCTACAAAAAAACATAATAAAATTATTGAAGAAAATGTTGTTGATAGAAAAATATACACTGAAAAGCATGAATTACATTAGCAGTATGTAATATTATTTGAAGTAAGTTGCAATAGAAAGGGGATTTTTTTCATAGTTGCATTTCAAATGGTACAACACCCAGTTGTTTGTGTGCATAACTCATCCTGTCTCAGACATGAAAGATACTCCATGCTGGCCTGTTATGTCTATGTACAGTCTATTCCAATGTAAAGCAATCAGAAATAGCTACTGTGTGCAAGAGAAAACACTAAGGTCATGTCTTCTAGAGAGATGGTAAAAGTCCTAGGCGCTGAGAAGTGGAATGAGATGAAACATTCATCCTCTGGGTAGCCACCTATTCAATAGCTTCAGAGAAAACACTCCAAAATTATTTTTGTATTTCCACAGGAACAGTGGATATTCTGATTAATTTTTGAAGCCTTCAAATTTCTATAGAAGCCCAACTACATCATTGCAACAAAGGGCTGCAGTGGTGATCTCAGATTCAGCTCTTATGAAAGGGACTCTGTGATGTAAATGTGTCTTCCTATTCATGGTCTGGTTCACACATGAATGTGTAGCACTGATTGAAACAGGAAACAGCGATTTGACTGATGGTTCATTCAAACAGAGACAGAGCTTTCACACAGCCTTAATGTAATGTTTTAAGGGAATCTATCTTTATTTATTTATTTATTTATTTATTTATTTATTTATTTATTTATTTAAATTTCTATACCGCCCTTCTCCCGAAGGACTCAGGGCGGTGAACAGCCAAAGATAAAACATAATATATAAAAGTTAAAAAGATTTAAAAGCAGATTAAACAAATTTGGCCCCACAAAATTTAAAACACCCCATTAAAATCCTGATAGTACGACAACTAAAAGGGGGATTAAGCCAGCCCGACTTGATGAAATAAAAAAGTTTTGAGGGCACAGCGAAAAGTACTTTATATAATGATGTGCCTTTCATGAATGGCAAAGAAATAAAGTAATGCAAGTCCTCAAGGATACCAAACCTAGGTAATTATTCATAAAATATTATGATGCAAGAAATCATGCAAAAGCTTGGCATAAGTACACGTTTTCCAAAATCTTGGTAGAAAGCATATTTTCCTTTCACTACCAGTAGAGTAATATAAATGAAGTATCAATTTTCTGAGTAAGAATTTTGTAGTCAGTAAAAGTAAAGGTAGCATTCTTTTCTTTTACAATTATATCACAGCAGGAACTAATTTCAGTGATTGACATCCCCCACACATGCACCCCTCACATGCACCCCTCCTGGTGCAGGAGGCTTTCCAGGCCCAACATGGAGCAAATGGGGCCCCTTGCACGGTGCCCCCGTGCCTTGTTTTGGCTTCCAAGTTGGTGTAGGAGGCTTTCCAGTTCCAAAACGGGGTGCAGGGCCTCCTGAACCAACCTGCACCCCCCATGCATGTGCCCTGCTTTCCCACGCATGTATGCACGTGTCACCCACATGCACCCCACACCCCACGCATGCACAGCAGACCTGAAGACAAGCTGGCCAGCGGGAGGTGCACGCACATGCATGATGGAGCTAGGCTGGGGGGATGGCTGGTGTGCCCGCAGAGAGCGCTCTGCATGCCATCTGTGGCACGCGTGCCATAGGTTCGCCATCAGGGCCCTATGACATCCACTTATTTCATTGCAAAACTGATCTCCTTATACCCCTTTCCCCCCTCTAATCCTTATACCCCTTTCCCCCCTCTAATATCTATATTAGACATATATGTCTAATATATGGATTAGACATATATCATAAATGAATGCCTGGCTATCAGTCAGTAATTATTTCACATATCTTTTTCTAAATGCCTATTCTTCAAATGATTCTTCAAACTGTACTCTTCAAAAAGAGTACATAACCTCTCAAGCACTCTTTTGAGCACTGAGAGTAGATATTCAGAACTGTCTAAAACCTAAAGAAAAGACATTTCAAATGTATTAGTGGCTTAAATTTCATAATTTTCTGGTAATATGAATAAATTGTCATATGAAAGACGAATGAAATAAAACATCCTATCAATTCAGAAAAACTATTATTTTTGGTTCATCGGAATGAATACAATTACTTGAATGTATTTCATCCGGAATTTTATGATAGTAATTTTAATACACTCAGTTGTGCCAATGTGATCTTGACATTTTTTAGAGAATGAAGTTGTGAAATATTGTCTTCATTTGGGGGGGGGGGGGCTGATTTAGACTCAAACAC
>JANHZT010003833.1:91361-120467 GCA_032468215.1 Stegonotus admiraltiensis
GTTGGGTGGGGAGGGTACTGTTTCCCTCCACCTTCATTGTATTGCATTGAACAGGATCTGCCAGGGATCTTCAAGGCTATGTTACCCACGGATCCAGTAATCAGGCCCATAAAGAAGGAAGGAAGAGATTCCAGCATCACCGAGGCTATTAGTTTATGCTAAGTTAGTAAATTCTAATGTCTATTTTTGATATAATTTCTTTCTTTGCTCTACAGACAGCTGTAAAATAAGTGAAACCAGTTTCTGTTTTAAAGTACTCAAATTATACTTGTATGCTGTAAACCACATTATTTAAATAAATAAATAAAATAAATAAAATAAACCACATTATGTAGTATTTATTATCCTGTGCAGCCAATTGGGGAAAAAAAAACCCATGGCAGAGAAACCACTGGATCCTGAACGCTATTCAACTCTTGTTAGGCTGAAAAAGAAATGAATATGCCAGTTTCAGGCTAGTAAATTTTTTATTTATCCTCAATATATCCCATGAGCACCAGTGGCTGAAGGATTGCAGCAACGGCATCACGAGAAAGACGTTTTCAGATGTAACTTAGACATGGCTCCAGAGCGCCTCAATCTCTGGACGATTGAATTATAATTATAATCTGAACCATAAACTTGTTTATGTGACAGAAGGGGAAATTATAAAATACTTGGGAATAATAACATTCTGGGAAGAATGGGTCAAGGTCTCCCAAGATAGAAAAATTGCACACCCCTGACTTGGACAGATCTATATAGTATCAGAAACTCTGAATTTCTGATATATTTAATGAATAGTTGTTAAGATTATTATTCCTTATATTAAGAAATATAGTGAAAAATAATGTTATAAAGTGTCTCAACTTCAGCTAAAAATGGTTGTATACTGGAAAATAGTGTTATAAAGTGACTCTATTTCAACTAGGAAAAAGATTGAAGAGATATTGTTATGTAGTTTTTCCATTTGTTTTTGATATGTACAAAAATAGTAAACTTTATTTTAAAGAAGCAAACTAAGCCCCAAACCATACTTCTGGATTTTTCTTTAATGTAAGAATGTTCATACTCTTAAATAATCACAGAAATAAATAAATGCAAAGATGGTATCACGTCTGGAGAAAAGCAATGAATGATATAGCTTGAAGCTTGAATCATTATCATCAAGTAGGAAATCAGAATTATTTGATGTCTTCTGAATACAGGTTTAATAGTTATCTAGACCAAATTCTTCAAGGCAGGAAGTACCATAATGCAGCAAAATTATTACAAAAAGACATTCTAACCAAACAATTGAAAACTTCCACGTTGATGAGAAAATTACAGGAAGCTGGAAGAATGCTCATGTTTTCTGGTCTGTCCCCCCCACTTCCTTCCATTTTTTCAATTGTTTTCCCTTGTCAATTGATTTTACAAGATGTTTCATAGTCATCAACCTGAAATAATCCATGATTCCAACCACCCAGCCCAAAATTAGGATGGTTTCATTGAAGCACGATCCTTAAAAGTTTACAGTCAAATCAGGTTTTGAGAATCAAACTGAACAATTGGGCAGTAGAGTCATTTCCACTATCTGGTTTTGCAATCAGTTGCCTTAGAATTGGATTGATATTAGGAAGCCAAAATGTTAAGAAGCCAATCAATGTTCTGCTCCCTTATTTTTTTACATTTGCTGCATTTATATAAGGGGCAGATGATTGCCCTCTCCTTCCAGGGCACCCCTGTTTGCTATTCTGTTTTGCCTTAAATCTCAAAGAAGAGTAGGTAGGCAAAGACAAAAAGATCAGCTCAGAGAACAAAAAACAAAACACTTGAAATAATTGGAAGGGTATTACAGGATTCAAGACAAAGTGTTTCAGCATATGTATCAAGGTTCAGAGGGTTAAATTGGATTATATTCCTTGAAGGACACTATCTTTTATATGAGTGTATTTAAGTTTATCTCTAGTGTTGCATTCTCCTAAAGCTCTCCTTTCAGCCATAAGTTACGCTGCTGTCCTTCCTTCCTATTTTGCAACTCTACCTGCTTTTCATTTCACCAGTGAATATAGCACTTTGTAGGCAATATACTGTATTTTACTTGATGACAGCCAACAAAAAAATGGGGCAGGGAGTTCACTTCACAAAACACCTTACAATTGGATTCGCCTTACATCATTATTGTATGTATATTGATCGAACAGCACGGTTGCCATGCTGTCACCAGAGTATGTGTTATAACCAGAGTATATGTGCTCTCATCACCATGAACAGGCTTTGTGCTAAATACTACTGGCCAGTTCCTCCAAGTTGTTTTAAAGGACAAAATCTATTGGCCTGGCACCAAGTACTCTGATTTAATTAGTTGGTGAACTGCAGCCAAAGTATTCCATCATTCTTCCTTCCTAAGTTTATTAATACTATCAAGCTAACAGCAAATGCAAATAAGTGAAGCTATTGGCAAGGGAGTTTTTAACTGTTGTGTCTCCATCCTGGACTGGTTTTCTAGGGCCACCTGATAGCCCAACTCCCCAAGGATGACCACACTGTGTCAAACTTAGCCCTGTGCATCTCTGTGCAGGCTCTTGAGCTCTTAATTCACTAGACTTTACCTCTACAATAGCTTGCAGATTTGCACCATCCATCCAGCTGGTGGGTGAAAAATAACAATCATTGTGCAGCTGTTGGGATAGCTCATTATGTTCCCCTTTACTTTTGTTCTTTTGTTCTTTTGTTTTTATTGTTGTATTGCTTTACCATTTGGGGCCGTATGTTTTGTTCCAATTTGATCTGTAGTGTTTGGTTTTATTTATTTAAGGTGCACATATGCATATCCTGTCAATACTGAGAATGGAAAGGACAGTATTATGCAAACATCCCAAGCACTTTGATTTCTGCAAACCAAAGAAATTTTAAAAACCAATATTTTTCTTTAAAAAAGCAACTAATAAGAGGACAGCAAACAAGGAAGAAAAATTAAATTATTTTCCAATAGATACGATGTTTCTGGAATGGCAATCAGTGCTCAGAATTGTAGAAGCAATGTATAATATACCTCCTATCTTCTTTCCTGGAAAAATGATCATTAAAAAAACCCACATTGTCTTCTGATTCTCTACTTTGCCTTGGTGGATACAATTAAATGCCCCCTAATCATCTCTTGGAGACCCTTCTCCACCCTTTGTAATGAACAAGAGAAATTATTTCTGAAGGAAGGTGTAGTTGTAATGTAATAAACTATCAGAATATTTCTGGATAATAGCAGTAAAACAAAAAGGGTAAACGTTAAAAGACTTACAACTACAATAGAGTCCAGAATTTTGGTCAGAAGTTATTGCAGAGACATCACCGGACAGCAAACAAGGAAGAAAAATTAAATTATTTTCCAATAGATACGATGTTTCTGGAATGGCAATCAGTGCTCAGAATTGTAGAAGCAATGTATAATATACCTCCTATCTTCTTTCCTGGAAAAATGATCATTAAAAAAACCCACATTGTCTTCTGATTCTCTACTTTGCCTTGGTGGATACAATTAAATGCCCCCTAATCATCTCTTGGAGACCCTTCTCCACCCTTTGTAATGAACAAGAGAAATTATTTCTGAAGGAAGGTGTAGTTGTAATGTAATAAACTATCAGAATATTTCTGGATAATAGCAGTAAAACAAAAAGGGTAAACGTTAAAAGACTTACAACTACAATAGAGTCCAGAATTTTGGTCAGAAGTTATTGCAGAGACATCACCGGACTTGATTTTATGACCATTTTATGATGATTGTAAAGTGAGTTCAGTGGTGTCATAAAATGAATAATATGGTTATTAAGCAAACCATGTGGTCACTTAACAAATCATTCTTCTGAATGAGTATTTTTTTTATTGGAAACTGCAAAAAAAAAAAAAAATTCTGGAAACTCACAAAACAACCCCCCGCTGAAAACAAGCAAATCACAGTCCTGTGATTGTGAGTCTCTGCAATTGGCTTTTAATGCAAGCTGCCTGCCAAATGCCCAAAATGTAATCACATGACCATCGGCGTGGGCAGTGTCACTGTTGCAACATCGAGATGGTTCATAAGCAGCTTTTTAAAAGTCCGTCATAACTTTGAATGGTCATTAAACAATCGGTCATAAGTCAAGGACTTCCAGTACTTCAAAACATTTGTGAAAAAACCATCCAGATAGGCTGTCAGCTTTTGTAAAAGTTCAAGATTACTGAAGACTTCAGCAAACTGGCACATTGGATAACTACATATTAACTGATTTCCAAGTTAGACTGAACCCACAAAAATAAAAGGAACTCCCAAACAAAATAGTTGGGCTCCATCTAACCAGATCACATTACAGATTCTCTCTAATACAGTTAATAGAGGTCACTGGTTCTCTTAGAAAGCATTTGTTCCTTACTGAGTCCACTCCTTTGCTGCTAATATCATCACACTGATTTGAATACAATCCAATGGCTGCCAAGCATGATAGCGAAAGGAATCCCACCATGGCAGAAAAGAGGAATCTTCTCATATTAACTGTCCTGCAGTCCAAATTGTATAAAATGAAAATGTAATAATAGTAGTTTAATGACTGATTATTTTTGCAACATTATCAGTAACTTTTTATTATTATTCCAGCATGGTTGTTTCATAATGAGAAAGTAAACCTGTTGGTTATTTCAAATGAGACAGCTGTTGCAAATGACATTGATATTAACTACATGGGTATAGTGCCAATTGATAATGTCCCCAGTGCTCCTGTACTATCTGTGACCTTGACAACCAAGTTTAAGCAGCTACTCTGTCTAATGAAAATTCTTTAGATGACACCTTAGAAACCAGGCTGATTAACTCTTTTGGCACACCACCAAGGCATGAATGATCAGAAATCCTATATAGCCTGGAGGGATTTAAAGAACATTAATGTCAATTACTGGTGCAGCTGAATTATTAGCTGCTGCTCTGCCTTCAGAAGCCAGGCCTAACAATAACCACGAATGAAGGCAAATATACGTGTCTCAGGATAATGTTGCAGGATCCAATCTGGGTGGGTCAATGGGCTTTTGGCTTCCAAGCTTTCGGACTCATGCTAGAGCCCATCCTCAAGGAACTTCTCCCACACCAAAATATGTCTGGAAAGAGAGAGGTTCCCTGAGGATGGGCTCCAGCATGAGTCTGAGAGCTTGGAAGACTAAACTTCTAGTCCTGGTGACTGACCCAGATTGGATCCTAACCAGTAGTGGTATTCACTTACCTTAGCTACTGGTTTGGAACTTTGAGCGCATGCAGAGCCTTCTGCACATGCACAGAGCATCCGCAATGACATCCGGGTGGGTGGGTGGAGCCTCCCACCGCCACCACTACTGGTTCGCCCGAACCAGATAGAACCGGTAGAATCCCACCACTGATCCTAACAATAACTGTTTAAATTAGGAAATATTTCTTCAAGTTGAAAGGGAGAATTCTGAAAAGTTGCTGCACAGCCCAGATAAAAAGGAAACCAAGCAAAGATTGACTCAATCTTTGTTTAGATGCTTTTGCTAGAAGGATAGTCAAGAGGCAATAATCTGATTTGTTTTGTGGAGTCTGTGATTAAAAAGCAAAGTCAAAGAAGTGTTGACTCTCTGAAGGTAATAGGTCCAACTCTCCTTTTCTTCTCTGAAGACTTCGTTATCACTTTCTAAATGTCATTTGGGACTGCATCACTTGGAAGCTCCTGACAACTGTGCCATGGAAAATTAAGGGTTGATTATCGATCACAGGTGGAGGATTTACAACTACCAATAGATTAGCCACTAAATTTTATTGTAAAGATTTGTATTGGTTGTCTGTTATATTCTGATGATTTAATTTAATTAATTGACTGTTATGCATCTTGTTGAAATGTGCAATAATAATGATAATAAACTGTGATCTTATACTAAAAGAATTAATAAAATCGACTGTGGGATAATGTGCACATGTTAGCTAATTTTTTTTTACATTCCATATACCAGAAACTGGGGCTTAGCCATAGGAGCCCCAGTTCGTAAAAATAGAAGATGTTCTCATTCTGTTAATTACAGAAGATTTAGTCTACTTAGTAATAATTGTACACTATATACCTTCTTATGAACTTATCAAAGTGGATGGACGGACCAGGAAGAACAAGCAGGTTTTACAGGAGTTAGAATCAAGGATCATGTATTAGTCCTGCAATGCCTATTTGAAAAAAATATGCAGGTGTTGCTAAATTAACTCTTTATACAATTTGTGTCATTATCAAATCAGTTTTTGTCTCTGTATCTGGAGAAAACCTTTAAATAAATCCAGAAGTTTCCACAATGCAGCATAACATCATCCTCTCTACAGTGGTGGGATTCAAATAATTTAGCAACCGGTTCTCTGCCCTAATGATTTCTTCCAACAACCAGTTCACCAAACTGCTCAGAAAGTTAACAACCGGTCCTCCCGAAGTGGTGCAAACTGGCTGAATCCCACCACTGCCTCGCTAGCATTTCTGCAACCAATATAACAATATTCTCCTAGGGTTAGGTGCAATCCAGAGGGACTATTTGTTAATGGCATTCTATCATACCAGTTTTGCTTCCATTGCTCTCTTTGGAGTGAACAGACTGGGTAGACCTGATCAATTTATAATTTACATTTGAAAAATATATTTTTTGTGCTTTGCCTGCATTGACCTAGGGCAGTGAGGCCTAACCTTTTTGCCATCGCGTGCCAAAAGCCGGGGCAGCGCAGGGAGGTTGCTCACGTGTGTGCCAACACCCATAATTCACCCGCGCATGCACATGTGCCCCGCCATGCCCCCCCCATGCTTTTAACACGCGATGGCACAGTGCGCCCGGTAGGCCTGTTTTTCACCTTCCCCAGACTCCAGAGGCTTTCTAGGACCCTGGGGAGGGCAAAAACGGCCTCCCCCACCCCCGGAGGCCCTCCGGAGGCCGGAAACAGCCCATTTCCCAACTCTCAGTGAGACCAGAAGACCCAAAAGTCAGCTGGCCGGCACACGCATGCACCCTGAAGGTGAGCTACGGCAATGCTCACGTGCCCACTGATATGGCTCCGTGTGCCACCTGTGGCACCCGTGCCATAGGTTCACCATCACGGACCTAGGGGTTTGGCCTGTTATTTAAAATATTTAAGTAAATCTGATATTTTCATGCATTTAGCCTGAAATTATAATTTACGAGCAGTCTTGTCTTCTCTGTCTTTTTCTCTCTGACACTCTCTCTCTTATTATTTGATACCAGATTATCCATAAACCTTCATTCATTCATTCATTTTAATTATCAAATACATGAGAAATCAAAAGGAATCTGGAAAAACATCAAAGTTGCATTTAAAAATAACCAGAAAATACCCCGAATGGTATTCATGTGTGTTATTTACAAATGCAGTAAGAAATACCATAAAAGTAATTACAACAGATTAATGACGAAGACCAAGTCTTCCTTTAATACATTATCCTCTCAATTTTTTTCCCCTGGATGACTCATTTCTGTGAAAATGGGTGCTTTTTCCAAAATCAATTTCTCTCAGAGAACATTTCAATATTAAAACATCAGCACTGAATCATAAATACATTAAAGTGGCACAGAGAGAAAAAGAAAGACAAGATAAAGTTGTGATGATGCCAAGAAGGAAGTACATGGGGTGGAAAACTAGCAATTCCCAAAATATGCATGCATTACCCTGTAATCAGCCTGAAGTGTTAATTAGACTCATATGAATGATGGGTATTTCAGAATATGTTTAGGATTTGTAGCTTATTTTAGAAATGTATTATAGGTATTTCTGTAGCTGTTACCAAGGGAAAAATTCATTATCAATTTGTTAAGCATAATTTTGGACGCGAATATAAGCTTGCCCTCTGATAGATATTTATTTATTTAATTTGTATACCACCAGCCTCAACTGACTCCCTGTGGTTTACATCATAGTCGCCTAAAATGAAATACAATTAAATATCACAAACAATATAATAATGAAAAACTAGATCTACAAGCACTACAAAGAAACTGTTAAAGAAACTCTAATTAGCACCAGAAGCTTCCATGCTGCCACCCTATACCACTGTGATATACAGCCAAGGGAGCGAAAGGCTGCAGCTGCTGACAGAACCCATTGTGGGCCCTGGGCTATTTCTATGGAGCTCCGCCAGCTTTGAAGAAAGCCACCAAAACCTGATAGAAAACCATGAGTGGCATCACAGAATAACATCTACAATTACTACAGAAATGGACTGCCAGTGCCTCCATTTGTGCTTCTGGACTGGGACTTCAGAATCACCTCTGCAAATGAACTGTACAAGTAGTTCTCAACTTAGGACCACAAAAAAAATATCTGTTGCTAAGTGAGGCATTTGTTAAGCGAATTTTACCCATTTTATGACCTTTCTTCAGTGGTGGGATTCAAGTAATTTAACAACCGGTTCTCTGCCCTAATGATATCTTCCAACAACCAGTTTGCCAAACTGCTCAGAAAGTTAACAACCGGTTCTCCCGAAGTGGTGCGAACTGGCGGAATCCCACCACTGCCTTTCTTGCCACAGTTGTTAAAGAGAATCATTGCAGTTGTTAAATTAGTAACATGGTGTTAAGTGAATCTGGCTTCCCCATTGACTTAGGTTGTCAGAAGGTCGCAAAAGGTGATCACATGATCCCAGGACACTGCAACCATCATAAATCTGAATCAATTGCCAAGCATCTGAATTTTAATCACTTGATCTTGGGGATGTTGCAACAGTCATGTGAAGAACAGTCATAAGTCACTTTTTTCAGTGCTGTTGTAACTTCGGTCACTAAACGAACTGTTGTAATTTGAGGGCTACCTGTACAGCAGTGTTTCTCTTTCAACCCCAAAAGATTACTATCAATCAATCAATCAATCAATCAATCAATCAATCTTGGGTATAATTACCAGGTTGCAGTTTTAGAATTCCTTTTGTCCTTTCTAAAGATAAGCGCAACTTTTGCTCTCTTCTGGTCATCTGGCAGTCCACCAGACTGATAAATGACTTTCAGCGATAACAATATGGTAGCACCAGTTAATTTCTTCACTATCTGAGGATAATTTCTTCATTATATTAAGATGCAGTTCATCTGATACTGGAAATTAAACTCTAAGTCATGGGTGTCAAACTCGATCGTGTCTCGGGCCAGACCGTGACGTAGCGTGACTTTTTTTGCCTTTGTGGACCTGGGGTGGGCGTGGCCTGTGCATGACATATCCTTCCCATGGGCCACCAATTTGACAGGCCTACTTAGAGTCTAAGTAAACAGTTATATTACTAAGTAAATAGTTATTCTCTGATCAACTTTATTCATCCTGCTCTTCACAATTATATGATGAAGCACATAATCTACTGTTGGAGAGAGTTGAAGAAGGTAAATAGTTTTTCTTTTTTCTTTATTATCTATAAACTTTTTACTCTTTTTGCTTTTTAGCTGACTGTATGAAAAGAAGCACTTTCTTAGTATGTTAATCTCAGTTCGTTCTGTTGTTTCCTACTTTTTAAAAAAATTTCTTGTAAGTGTCCTTTTTATTTTTGGATTTTCATTAAGTTTTTTGTATAGTTTGGTTTCTTCTGCTGTCTTCCCCTTGCCCCCTCATTGGACTTGTTTATAATTGTGTTTTCTCATTGATCTTAAGCTCCTTTTCCCTTTAGCTTTATTAACAATTTAATTTACAGACTTTAAAATCCACTTTAAAAAATCTAAACATGTGCTGCACCCAGATTTATTTTCCTTTAAAGTAAGGAACTGAAAGATTATATGATAACTTTTTCTTAATATTCCTACTACTTTCAAATCTTCAGAAACCTTCCCCAGATATTTAAAATCAATTCAAGTGACTAACAATTACTTTACTTGCATTAAGCCCAAAATCTGATGCTTGATATTGCTACTATGCTCTCTGAAATAGTGTAGTTATCTTTCTTCATGTGACACAACCAGTTCTGATATGCCTATACAAGTAAATAGTTTGATTTATTATTTAACAGTATTTTTCAAACTGAGCTCTCCTTACTGAGTCCATCTGTTATTCTTCCTTGTAAAAAAATATCAGCTGTTAAAATATACAAATACTAATTGCTGTGATTTCACTATTGTTTCTAAACATGTTACAATCAGATCGTAAATGTTCTCACTTGTCAATTGCAGATGTTTTTCAGGGAGAAATCACTGGGTTACTTTAAAATCTGGGAGGTTTTTTTTCATTCCAACCAATTAAAGCAATGAGTTTGTTTACGGCATAAAAAGGAAATGGGGAAAGTGGGAGACACTCCTCAGGAGACATCGTGATATGTTTGAGTTTGGGAAAACAAACAATTTTAACCATACAAGACAAGGAATTAATGCTGACGTGATGCTTTTTCTTTGGGTTTTGAAAAACATTTATTTTTCCTGGTTCTTTTTTATTTGCGTGCTTTATTTGTGTAGGAGTCCTCACTTATTAGCTGCTTACTGTGGCATAATTGATTTGTTAACTGAAGATTTATGGGCATTTGTTGTTCAAAAATGAGGAAGTTACTGATAACTTGGTAGGGATATATCAGTAGCTTGGTACAGAAGCTGCCAGTAACTTGGTACAGATATATAAGTCTTGTTGTTTTTCTTCAGCCAGAAAGTATTTTTCATTATTTTATAATGCAAATTACTTTAAATAAATTTGCTTTATGCTCACTGGGAAACATCACAAATGCTTGATTTAAATGACACACTGTTGGTAATCTTAATAAGAAGGGATGAAGACAGAGGTTGCCTTTACCCAGGTAGAAGGGAAGTTATCCCTTTCGGGCAGGGCAGGGCAGGGCAGGGCAGGGCAGGGCAAGTCTTCAAGACAATATTTTACTTCAATAAAGACTTAAATGAAGCATTTCCTTGATGCTGCTTCAGGATTTCCTAATCTTCTTCTATATTTAACAGGGAATCCTCAGAAATAAGAGGTTGCTGAAGAATCAACACTTAGAGGCTTAACTGAGCAATTTCAACATTGTCTGTTCCTGTGGATATCTATTAAATTACACTTAGAGGTATCCTTCCATCTTCCTTTAGTATTCTTTCTGGACTTTTACTTTAACTCATGCATTTTATTTTTAATTTATGCCTGAAAGCAAAAGTTTTGTGACATTACTGTTGTTTTTAACGTAAGTCAAACTCTTCAGGTAAAGAACAGCTGATATCTTAAGGATAATTTCTTTGAAAGCCATGTTTACACTGTATTTAATAGTCTCCTTTATCATTTTCATTCATACATATATATTGGAAAGGCTACAAAAACAATATTAAAATGTCTTCTACCAGAAATACAGTTAATATGATAGCTTTTTCAAAGTTACATCAGCATATTGTACTTTGTCACCTGTCAGTATAACAAAAGCTTATTACTGGGAATTGGAAAAAATAAGCAATTATCTTAAAAAGGCTTCTCTTATATCTCTGGACAGCAGCAAATTTAGCATGTCTCATATTCAATCATTTGTAAATTCAAATAGCTGCAAAAAAATTGGAAAAAAATATAGACAGAGATTTTGAAGACAGAACAGGAGTATGTTATTTTGTTCCTACTTGTTTCTTTCCATTAATAGGATCAGCCATTAATAGGATCAATCTTGGTACCTGTAGTACTTACCATAACAATACCTCCAGATTGCTCTTTGGTGCACATGCTCATTATAGGTGCCATGCCAATGGTGGTACCTTGAAAGTAGATTCCACTAATGGAAGACAAGAAACTATGTTAAAAATAATAAATACAGGGAAAACAGTTATATCGGAACATAATTTTGGATTTTACTAATAGAGATGTGATATGGATGTAGGATTTCCTATGTGATGCTATTGTCATTCCTTTAGAATCCTGTATTGGATTCTATCAATATGTAGCCTATGTATTGGCTTTCTATTCACCAATTTCCTTTTTGTCATGTCACAGCAACATAACGTATCTAAAATTTTAAGTTCCAGTTTTGGTAGGCTTACCTGACTAGTTGTGCATTATCATGTGGTTTACGAGGTAGTAGTTTCATCTTTCGCCAATCCAGAAACTCATGAAGAGTGGTGAAAGGATCTTGAGTTACTGTACATTTATCCACATCATTCCAGACTTCTAATCCAACCAAGACTATTCTAATATTTAATGGCCTGTAGAACTGATAAGAAAACCAGATCAATATTCTTGACTATATTTGCATAACTCCTAAAGTTAATAAAAGAGACAAATTATTGATATATAAACAACAGATGTTAAATAATTCATTGAACAACTTCCTTCTCAGTTTCTTCTCTCAGTCAGCAAAGTGATGCCTTCTAAAATATTTGATGGCATACAAGAATGTACTACTTGATTAAGAGCTGTGTGTCTAATACTCAGCTGTGTAATAAATTACACAGATGATAGCTAGATTATAAGAAACAACAATCGATTCACAGCATTTTAAAATAACACATATAAAAGGGAATACCTTGAAATTATGTCAGGTGTGTCATAAATTACTACTGCTACAACCTCTGAGTTGGGTGAAGGATTCTTCACAATAGCCACAATAACAGGGCAGGGAAAGAATGGCAGAAGTAGTAGAAGAATCTACATCTCCTTTTTGGAGTACCCAGATGCATCTTGTTGGGCAATGTGGGGGAGGGAGATGTTGGATGAAGATAGGCCATGATGATCTGGTCCAGCAAGTCTGTTCTCATGCTTTTGATTCTTATACAATACAGATTTTCTATATACAAGTGTATTAATATGATCTGACTGTAAATTTCTATGGTGGTTCTCAGTCATCCAGGTCCCGGTTTTCCCAAAGGTGTTTTTTCAAGAGGCAACTAGACTTTCTGAGGGTTTTTTTGGAAGATGTTTTGCTTCATCCAAGAAGCTCCTTCAGTTCTAACTGGATGGTGGGGAATGAAAGGATTTATATTCCTTGCAGACAGCTGCTCATTTGCATCCTTTTAGAGAGTCATTGAGGCCACTTGGCAGTTCCTCAGGGCCAACTGAGTAGTGCAAATGTGTGTGGAGCCTTCTTGGAACTGTTGAAAGGACTGTGTTGTGGAGTTGTGCTTTCTGCAGGATGTTTTCTGCTCTGTGTCCCTTCACTGTTGAACACAGGTGCAGGCTATTGGGCAGTAGTCTGTGTTGTCTGAATCTAGCATGGCCATGAAATAGATTATATAGTATAAGTTAATTTGGATGAGAAGCGAAACATCTTCAAAGAAAAATAAGAAACTCCAGGTGCCTCTTGAAAAAGCACCTTCAGGACAACCTGACTGTAAGATTAGACTCAACTGGTTAGTCAAGCAGACTGCTCTATAGCAAAGGAAATTATTAGACTACCAATGAAAAACTTACCTTATCAACGTAGTTTGCAATTTCTATCAGCCTCAGTTTCACTTTTTCCACATCTTTGCCTTGTCTCTGAAACTAGAAAGGATTTTTAATCATTTGAATTATCAATAGTTATTGCTTTATAAATCTAACTTGCTTTCTTCAGAAAAGCAGTAACACCAATATCTAGATTTTATATGGAAAAAAGGCCAGAGGCAACTTTCTACTGCTTATAAAGTAGAATTCTTATTTAATTGAAAGAAGCACAGATTGTGTGAAAGAATATAGTTTTTTTTAAATTTAAAGAAAATGTTGCTTTTAATTTTGTTTCCCACACAATTGTTTCATTGGGACACTTCATGCTGTGCAAAAGGAAAAAAAAACATTTAGTTGTTTGCCATGGATGGACAAGGAGAAAATATTGCTATTTAACTCATTGGTAATTTTTAAATGTAGAAAAATGCAAATGGAGATATAGTGCAAATTATTTTTTTTAATTTTTTATTATACTTCACAGCTTCCACTAATTTTTACAAAGTGTGGCATCCATCTATTGTGAATTTCTTTAGCAAAATTTCAACAATTTATGCATCCTTGAATGTAACTTGTAATTGGTAAATTACATCTAAAGAAAACAATATCACAAATGTTTTGCAGAAGACATTTCCATTCCCTCTGGTTCAAAGTTAGGCAATGCAGTAAAGATTAAAATGTCCAAATGGGAGAGATTATTATTTTAGCATTGTGTGGAAAATTCAGAATACGGTTACTATTATTCCATTAATTTATAAATACATGTATGTTTTTATACCCACAATCTTTTTTTAACTTTAGGTTTTGCTTACCTCCCGATTATCAGCCACAATAACGAGCTCCACATACTTGGTGGACTTCAGAGTTTCTCTTTTGTGCTATCAAAATAAGCATGAGATAAGAGCTGTTATTATTTGAAGGAGATTTACATTTCTACGTATATCTTTCTACCACAGTACTCTAATACCAAGCTACTTAAATATTATGAATAATCTACAGATAAAAAAAATGACCAATCATCTCAAAGGTGGTCTAGGCCTCCAGGTACAGGGAAAATCAAAATTTCCTTAGGTTCAATAAGCACCAAGGTTATTTCAAATATCGTATTCTGGATATATTACTCACTTCTACTTCAGTGTTGTACAAGATTTGATATTTTTCAAAATTAACATGTCACCTATACGTCATTCTATAGTATAAAAGCTGATATAACAACCACATCAGCCATATCATACACTAAACATGGAACATCTCCATGAAGTCTAACAATTCACTCTTATACCTTAATTTATAGCAATAGTATTAGCAGACGTATATATACTTCACAGTTCTTTACAGCCCTCTCTAAGCAGTTTACAGAGTCAGCATTTTGCCCCCAACAATCTGGGTCCTCATTTTACCGATCTTGGAAGGATGGAAGGCTCGGTCAACCTTGAGCCAGTGAGAATCAAACTGCTGAACTGCTGGCAGCTGGCAATCAGCAGAAGTAGCTTGCAATACTGCTTTCTAACCACTGTGCCACCTTATGCAAATAGCACCTACTTTACAAAGCAGTGTAGTTGCTTATTCACTTGTTGTACTTAGACACATTTTCATGAATAAAAGTGATACATTTACAGGTACATACCTTAAACAACCCCCAAAATGGGAAATATATATTAACATAAATTCATATGAAATTATAAATAAAAAATTATTTTAAGATATATGCACATAGTTACAATGGGAAGTATTGTATATTCTGATTATAAAGTTAGGCATGACCCATTTTTCAGCAATTAAAAAAATAAAAATGAACTTTCAATAATATGTATTATGTATCACTTAAAGCTTTTATTGTTTCAAATTAAGTAGTGTTTAGTGTAGTGAATGTTAAAAATGTATTCCTATTGCAATTCCTACAAATAACTAGAGCAGTCCAATTTTGATTTCTTGTTCTAAAACTATGATTTCCAAATCACCTCAATCTGACATACTAAACTTGGAATCTTTAGCAAGTATTTAAGAAGAAAAACTGTGCTTTGCTAAAAGACACCGGTCCATTCATCATTATTAATCACTTACAAAAAGTACTTAGCAGTAGTGGGTTCCTCTTACCTTCACTACCAGTTCAGAACCGGGAGTGTGCGTGTGTGTGTGTGCAGAACCTTCTGCGCATGCGCAGAGTGTCTGTGATGATGTCCGGGTGGGTGGGCGGAGCCTCCCACCGGCACCACTACTGGTTCGCCCAAACCAGGACGAACTGGTAGAAACCCACCACTGATACTTACTCCCAAGAACACCACTCCAAAATACACAACAAGCTTTTATTTTTGTAAGCTATGGATCTAATCTATTATTATGACAATGGTAAATTGTCTGAGTATGGTAATCTAAATGTGGAGACCTTGGTGCTCTCTGAACTTGGTTGTTTGTTTACAAACATCTCATTACCCAATTATAAAATATCATCAGACCTGGTGAGTGTAGGATTTGCTCTCTCTTTATATACAGTAGCTTGCCCTGCATTGTTGGTGGGAGGCTGTTTTTCCCCTTGGGAGTTCAACAAACCAACAGACAAAAAAACAGACACATACACTTTTATTAGCTGGCACTTCAATTTTGAGCCATAACACCTCATTTGTTTCAATATATATATATAAAAACATGAGAAAACTAAATTAAATTGTCACTTACTCTGCTAGTAAATGTCGGAATAAACTGTGCAGTATCCCCCAAACTGACACCTGTAAGATTGAGATGATGGCCACATGTACCCAGGATTAGGTTTGGATGTTTTAATCTATAGATTATATGTTCATTCATAGCACCTTCCAGTGGCTCCAAAATGTAGGCTCTATCCTCAAAAAAAATAATACCCCTGTGATATAAAAAAAAAATTACAAATGAAAAATTCCTTTATTGCATTTAGTTTATATTTTATTTGCAACCAAATGGTATTTTTCTAAAGATGCAACATGGTATATATTTAAAGTCTGAAAATGTACAAAGAAAATTCTGTAAATTTGTGACGGTGTACAGCTCATTACTTTGAAAAGATGATTATTTCTTTGTATTTAAACACTGGAGTCTAGCACCAAAGTATATTTATGCTTCATAGTAACGCATTAACATCACTTCAGATTTTTAATCATTTTAGTTAACACGACTGCCTATAAAATTAATAAATATAAATAATATTTTCTTTAGCCTTCATCCTGTGGACCACTCAGTCCAAGAATATTACAAAACAAGAATTAGGGATACAGAAACAAGAATTTGGGTCAGTTTTCTAAATCAAAGTAATTTAGGGAAAATTCAAATTAATGTGTTGAGAAGATGTGCAGAGTTTCTCATCAGTGATACAGTTGTCTGCAGTTGTTCTAAGACACTGATCCCCGACCTTTCTGGCTTTGCGGACTGGCGGGTGTGTGTGTAAGAGGGAATGGTTCTGTATGAGTGGTGGGCGAACATGTGTGTGTACTGCTTCATTTGCAGAAGGGGCAGGTACCTGTGGCCACCGCTTGCACAAATGGAGCTGCAAGCGCATGTGGTCTGCAGCCTGGGGCATGGGACCCCTGTTCTAAGATGTGCCTGCCTTAATATTCAATCTGTGTTTATTCTCATAATAACAAAACTGGTTTAAGGAAGTTGATTTAATAGCAAGAAACTGCTTCTAAGAAAAATGAATTGGTAATTTGGCAATGAAATAAATAATGAAACGAATGAAATAAAACCACGGGGTACCATCAGGAATTTTTCTACCGTGATATTATCATGTGATCTTGAAGGAACCCACCATGTTGGAACATGTTCTAAGAGCTTCTATGTATTTCTACCACTTGCTTTTACTTTGTTTGTTTGTTATTGTTGTTGTTGTAGTATTTGTGGTATGTATAGTTACAGAGCGTTGGAAACTAACATATATAAATCAAAGGAGTACTGTTGTTTTTAGCCATAATGCCAAACTCTGCTGGTAATACAATACTAGGATTAGACCTGTGTTTTTCAAACTTGGCACTTTAAGACATATGGACTTCAAGCCCACCGCATTGTAAAAAATTGTCAAGTTGAAAAACAGTGGATTAGATTGTGAGAACGTACCATGGCAGCCATGAAATTAAAGCAGAAAGGAAAGAACTCGTAAGAAGTGCTAGAAGGCTCATGCTCACATGCCCTTAAATTCACCCTGTTTCAGCATATTGGAAACATTGTGTCCATCTGCTAATTGACTCATAGCTGTATCAGACGATTGCAATCTGAATTTATGACCTTTGGAGAAATCAAATATCAGGGAATGCTATGATACAGTATGATAGCATAAAAGAAAGCAAGGAGAGTATAGTTCAGGTCTTCCATTTGTTTTGATTGCATAATACCAAAGTGATTAGAAAGGGCGAAATTTACAAATTTCACTTTGACTATTGTATCTGAAATTGACAATAAGAAGCCTTGAACAACTTTCCCAGTTGTTTTTTTAAAAAATTCTTTTCTCCAACACTTTGATAAACTCTGATTTCTCCTCCAAAATTATTTTTGGATACTTTATCCAGTTTTGTATGCACTCACTTTCACTTTGTGGCCTTCTAACAGACTGCAGTAATCTCTAAAACAGGGGTTCCCAACCCCCGGTCCGCAGACTGGCACACCAGAAACCAGGCCGTGGAAATGAGCGAAGCTCCATCCTCACACACATGGGATGCAGGCAGAGCACAAAACCACACCATATCCGATCCTCCCAAAACCTCTCTCCATGAAGTGCCCAAAAGATCAGGGGCCACTGCTCCAGAGCACCACTGCCCAAATTAACCTATATTACATAATCTATTTCATGGCCATGCTAGATTTGAGAACAATCCTGTGTTAGTAAAGCAGCTTAACAACATATATTTCGGCTTTCTTGTATTCTTTAACTGATCTACTTACCCTTAAGAATAGTATCTCTAATACTAAACTATCAGCTATGGCTGGTCCATTATTCCAATAAAGCATGTTTTACTATACATGGGTAACAGTATATTGTGTATATGAAAAATAAAATATTTCAATATGTTTAATACAATGGAAGAATCCAAATGTCCATTCATATCATTTACATTTTGGATACAGATTTTAGAATTATAATAATTATAATATTAGATAACCTAATGTTATGCAATCTGTGCAGGGTTAGAAGACTCCATACTATTTGATTTTATGGAAACAATGATGAATAAATCTGATTTTATTGGATTTGATGTGATGTCTTCCTATTTGCAAACATGCAAAAAAGTAAATGGAAAGAATTATCTATGCATGAACCACAGAAAATGTAAAACTTGAAGTACAAGTTTTAAACTAAAAGCAAGAAGACTTAGTTTGTTTACAGTGTACGTGCAATGGAATGCTATTAATAAATGAACACTTAAGGCCTCATTAAGTGTTCATTTCAAATATGTGTTAGATAAGGGTGAGACATTGAGCAATTTCATGCATTCTTTGACCTATTTTCAATGCTTTGAAAACTTTTTGCTACCTTTGCTGCAGCTGTTCCTTACCGAAGGAAAAAAAAACAGTGTCAGCAAAGAGAAAATTACAGGAATCAGAACATCTCAAGGGCAATGGCCTCACCTTGGGGAAAACCATCTTCATGATCATGTTAACTCTCTTGCTGGGTGAAATAATGTGCTTTGCCTTGCTTGGTGTCCCAGGTTAATATTCTTCCTCTCCTTACTAAATGCATGGATTGCCCTGAAATGAAGGTGGTGAACTTTCTACTAATGGATCAATCTGCAGAGATTTATAGGAAATCTATCAAATTCTGTTCAGTTGCAATTACCACTGGAACGCACAAGTTTGAATGAGATTTCAGTTTAGCCTGGCCACTTATGCCTTGTGTACTTCACTAGAATTTAATGTCCTCCTCTTATATTAATTTTTCATCTTGTTTTGTGAACGTATATTATAATATTAGAGCCAATCTGGTGTAGTGGTTAAGGCATCAGGCTAAAAATCAGGATGCTATGAGACTCCTAGTCCCACCTTAGACACAAAACCGTCTGGGTGACTCTGGACCAGTCACTTTCTCTCCATCCAAGGAAGAAGGCAATGGCAAACCACTTCAGACCTTGCCAAGAAAACTGTAAGGATTTCTCCAGGCAGTCTTTGAGAATCAGACACAACCGAAGAAAAGAATCCTATATAGATAGTTGTCCACTTATGACCACAATTGAGCCCTAAAAATTCCATTGCTAAGCAAGACAGTTGTTAAGTGAGTTTTGCCCCATTTTCTGACCTTTCTTGCCATAATTGTTGTGAATCGCTGCAGTTATTAAGTTAGTAACATGGTGGTTAAGTGAATCTGGCTTCCCCATTGACTTTGCTTGCCAGAAGATCACAAAAGGAAATCACATGACCCTGGAACACCACAACTGTCATAAATACATGTCAGTTGTTAAGCGTATGAATTTTGATCACCTGATCAAGGGATCCTGCAATAGATATAAGTGTGAAGAATGGTCTTAAGTCACTTTTTTAATGCAGTTGTAACTTTGAACAGGCACTAAATGAATAGTTGTATGTCGATGACTACCTAATATTATTTTTATTTTCGTTTTTGGCCATGAATGAAAAAAAAATGGGATATCAGAAATAAAAAGACTGTCTGCATTTACAGATAGATTTATACCTTTATTTAGTTCCTGTCTCCTGCCAAGCAATCTAAACAAATTATATAAGTGTGTGGTGGTACTCTTGGTTTACAAATGCTTACATTGAGCTATATTTGAATTATAATGTAATTTGGAACTCAGTTGCAAACCTTGGATTAGATATGAAGGTAATCCTGGATTTACAATGTAATGGAACCTGCCCATCATGGTTTTAAATTGGGACTGCTGTAAATGGGGTTACCCATGTCGTCAACTGGATTTCATGACCTTTTTTGTGGTGGTCATCTGATGAACGCCGTGATCAGTAAGTGAAGCAATGGTTTCCTATAGACTGGTGCGGCCAAAAATAGAAATTGAAATGCTGGTTTTCAGCAAAAGCGCCATAAAATTCAGTCACATGACTGCAGATGCTGCAAACGGACATAAATGCAAACTGCTTGCCAAGTGCTTGATATGCAGTCATGTGACTGGTGGTGGTGGTGCAGTCATTGGAAATTTGAATTTGGGTCATAAGTATGCCCAGGGAGATCTGTTGTTACCTTGAATAGTGGCTAAGTGACCAATTGTAAGTCAAGGACTACCTGTATCTTATTCTAGCCTCATTTTCTTTATTTTGCAAGAATCAAGGAGGTAGATAGTTCCACAGATGGCTTTCCCTAAATAATTCTTGAATCTGAAAGGATGGGCAACAAACAAATAAACAACACTAAGAAGTGCACCACAACAAGTTCAGACAAACAGCTTCACATATTATAACAATTGAGAATGTGTTGTCATTTAGTGACAACACGAGTGAAACAAGACTGCTAACTGCATCAAACAAATCTGAATTTTTAATATCAACGATGAGAAAAATCCAACATTTAAAAACAGCAAAACCCCAGATGAAACAAGATAGCATATAGAAAAGTCTGCAATAAGCCAGTTCTCTGAGGCCAAGAAGGTTGTAGAAGTCCATAATATCTTGAATGTTAATTAATAAAACATTCAATTAAATCTAAAACCCAGTATCCTACATTCATATGATGCTGCCACAGGTTTTCATTCGCAACAACTTATTTTGTTTTGTACAATACTATAAGAGGTTCTTGTATAAATAACAATAAAGCAACTTAGCAGTGATTAAAACAGCATAGAAACTAATCCTTTACTGAGTATCTCCAAGGTAAACAAACTTTTGAGATGTATGCAGCCATTTTAGAAAATGAATGGGAGGAAAAAGCTCCAATAAATCATCCCAAAATTCTCCCTGTGAAAGCTGAAGCAGAATTATCTCTAAATTAGACATCCTGAATAATTTGCTATCAGTATGTCTATCACAGTAACCTCACTTAAAATGGAAGGTACCTTCAGCCAATTCCCATCTGAGGATGTTCCAGTCCCACCATATCTTACTGAAACTTTTGATAAAAATAGCAAAGTTATTTTTAGCCTCTAGGCTTAATAATATAAAGACTACAATGATATAGTCCCAGAATGTTCAGAAAAACAGGTTCAAGGTAATGAAGACAAAGAAAGCTTAATAAAAGTTGATTATATCATTAGGAGAAATAATGATATTAAATGGTACTCTGGACTATGACTATTTTAAGCTCCAGCAAGACATGGCAGCAACCAATATGGCAATATTCCATAACAGGGAGTAGTTGCCGAATGAGGAGACCTTTTCATCTTTCATTGATGAAGTTTATCTAATGATCCAAACCCTCAGACACCAGAGGAGAATCATAATGAATTAAGTTACGGTCACTATGCATGATTTAACAGAAATATCTTCAGCACAAGTGAAGGTCTTCTGTGGAAATTCTATAATTCATTGCACAGCAAAATAACTTTACAGCAATATCTAAAGTGAAAATAGATTTCAGTGAATGTTAATTATGGGGTGGTTTTAGTTTAGTTTAGTTTAATTAAATAATCTTTAATTATTTGCCTGACTTTGTCTGTTCTGAATACTATTAAGAACAAGTGTAAGAAAAGTCACAGAAAGACAAATCGTTAGCAATGTTTTTCCGTGTGGAAGTAAATTTCTTTTCCAAAATAAGCTGGGCCAGCATTTCACCTAAAGGACACCTCCTCCCAAATTATGTCTTTGTCAGAATCTCAGTTAAGAGATCTCCATTTGAGCTGCTTTAGAGGGCAACCCAGTTTCTTTCAAAGAAGCACATTTGCACTGGAGTGGGAAACTTGCAGTAAAGTTTTGATGATTGATTAGATGTCAAAACGTGAATCATCAGACTATGCACTAAACTGGGTGCTTGAACAATAGGCTCAGCATTTTAGCACTGAAAACTTTAATGGATGCTGGGAACAATATGTTCTTTTTGCAGCTGGCTAATCTGATGACTGCACTGGTAGTTTTCTGGAATTGGGCTGTGACCTCTTATGTTTGCTGTATCCAGGAAGTGGATGACTAAAAATAGGCAGAAATTTACTTACTTAATGGAATGGCTATTGATTTTCCACCTGTGTTGGTAGCATCCCTTGGTGAAAAGCACAGCTTTGGTTTTGCATATTTAGTCCACTAGAACTGGACAACCACTATTTAAATAAGTAAATGAATCATAATCATAAATCCCAGACCCTCAATTAGCAATGTTCAGCCAAAGCTCGATAGCTGTAGCAGAGTCTAGTTTATTTGGGGAAGACAGTAGCTATGTCATCAGCATGGGGGCATGTGGAAATTAGCCTCTCGTTGAATGAGCAGATGCAAAATTCAAATCTGGAAAGAGCCTGAATACTCTTTAACATAGGGGGCCAGGATACACACTTGCTTAACCCTGTTTTGTCAAGCCTTTTATCAACTCTTTTTGGACCTTGTTTACTTGGTAGGATGTGAAGAATGAGTAATTCAAGTAATTGGTAAATGTCACCGTTGGGGTAAATAATTAATTCATGATCAATTCTGCCAATTGGGGTATTAACATGTAATCAATGTTCTCTGGGACCCAGAAAGTGAATTTTCCCAGTTTTCAGGAGTGCATGATAGATTTGCTGAATGGAAGGAAAACAAGTAAAAGATAACCTTATATATAATATTATTGTATCCTATCCCACCCCACCCCATCCCATCCAGGGGTGGGTTCTACTTACCTTTACTACCGATTCGCAACGGGATCATGCTTGAGAAAGCAAAGCGAGCACATGTGCCTTGCTTCTGCGCATGCACAGATTGATGATGATGACATCTGGGGTGGTGGGCAGGGCTTCCTGCCAGTTTTACTACCGGTTCTTGCGAACCGGGGGCAACCCACCACTGATCCCATCCCATTCTTTCCCATTTATAGGAAAGGAATACCCATATCTGTTGTAGATATTACTGTATAAGACATTGGATAAACAGAATAACATAATCTTGATAGTTAAACAATTAAACAATTATTATTACACTACCAATATAAACATCAGTCAGTGACACTGTAACCAAGGTAGGCTAGGATTGAGAGAAAAGTAATTTCCAGCATAGTTAAGATTAGATCCTTTCATAATAAAGAGTAAGTGGCAGGAAATCTTCTTTCAAGAGAGAGGCTCTTACTGACTCAATCATTCTGTCATTTTATTCAATCCAAAAATAGGTTAATTTGAGCTGTTGCTCCTGCTGTTATTCTAGTATATATTTAAGTAGACTCATATCTGAAATTCTAATCATCCTTGACATTACTGCTTCCTAATTCTCTTCTACATGCTTTCTAAGGTTTTGTTTCAGTGTGCAAAGGACAAAACAATTAAGGCAACTGCTTAATAGCGTTGGTTAGAAAATACCAGCATGGCTGCATTCTCATTTTAAATGCCTCTACTGTATAAAGAATTCATTTTATTTTCATAAATATAAAGTAGACACATTAGCATCCTGAAATCTATTTAGCATCCAAAGAAAAGGATGTGCATATTCATCATGTCATCAAGAGACACTAGTTACGCACACTAAATCTTTCATGCTGCAAATCCTATTTATCCACCAGGGCTTTTATGTCTGCTATCCAGGAATTTAAACCTAGAGTTAAAATGTGAGTGATAGCACTAATAAGATTAAAAGTCTTGCAGTTAGGAATCATGGTACTATAATCTTGGTATCAGCAAAAGATTTATGTACAGTTTTTCCCCCTGTACAGACAATGGATAAAAAAATGTAGAACAAAGCAAAGAGAGGAGCTTAACTTCAATAACATTTAGCTGGATTTTTCAAATAACACTGCAGTTAAAATGGTTATAGAATAAATTTACTCCTGCTCCTTAAAGCTTAGTGTAGCACGTAGTGCTGTCTGAAAACCTTAAGCAGAGCTTGGAAATTTTTCAGATATCATCAAATAATTATGCATGGTGGAGGGAACCAAAATATTATGATAAGGATACTATCCATTCAATTGTGTCTTATTTCCAGCAATCCTATGGACTAGGTCACTCCACATTTCATGATCTTTTTACAGCTTCTGTTTGGTTGTTTTGGTAATTAATATAATGTATTATATCATATACCACATTGTAGCATATCTTATCAACATATCATATCATTATGCCAAAAATGTAGCATTTTAGGATTCTTTCCCAAGATGGTGAGATTCTGCATTTTTTAAAACAATTTTCTTTTTTCATTTTTTCATTTTTAAAACTTTTTTTATTAATTTTACAACAACAACACAACACAACATACAAAACACAAACACACAATATGTGTTTCTTTTTACATATCAGTTTCGTTCCTCTTATTTTCTATTTTCTACATTTCCCATTTTTCTCATCCTTTATTATCTTTATCGACCCTTTGTTTCCAGTTTTATTCATTTACAATATTTTACACATTTGTCACATCATTTATTCACTTTTACTTTCCCTAATCTCGAGCCAATCGTACCACTTAGTCCATACTTGATAATATTCTGTGTCTTCCTTTTCTTTTATTTCTTTCGTTAATTTGTCAACATATCATATCATTATGTCAAAAATACAGCATTTTAGGATTCTTTCCCAAGATGTTGAGGTACTGCATTTTTTTTTATAATTTTCAAAGACTTCAGGAGAGAAGAGTGAAATCTTGTAAGGGATATTGTATCTGTGGATGCAACATCACCAAACTCTCCATTAATATATGCCTATGAATTATCCTACTGAAAGAAATTCTGAATAAATATCATGGGGTGATTTTCACATATACATTTCACAGTAAATAAATAACTGTAGCTGTGAATTTGAACATACTTTCCTTAATTTAATAAGCTTTCAAAAGCTAGCATTTTGTGATTTAAAATTGTTTTTACAACCTAAGGGTTGTAAAAATGGAAGAAATGAAATAGTAATTAGGAATCTTTCTCAACATGAAGTCCTCCTGCTATGTTGGACTTTAACTTCCAGTTGAGTAAGGTTTATGTGCACAAGATCAAGGAGACAGAAATATTAGAAAAAAATCGACAGTCCGGAAAAATCAGCAGTGTCCACCACAAGGTGAAATAACTCTCAAATGACAGTGTTTGTGTGATGACATCATACAAATGCCACCATTATGTACTTCCATCTTGCTGTCTGAAATATGTATGTGAATTTGTCCAATGTCATTGTTATTCACCTTTAGTGATTTGTCTTTCCCCCTTTGCCCACCCCCATGGACACCCATGAACTCCTTAATTTAGAAAATGTCAATGAAATGTCATATAGGCTCAGGCAAGCTGTAATCAAATAAAAGGGATCTTTAGGTTACCAGCTGAGTCGTACAATTTATTTCTCTGTTTCACACAGCTACAGAGGACAAGTAACCTGCTGTGGATTTATGCAGCCAATTACCTTACTAACCTCGGCCCTACTTCCTCAACAAGACAACTCAACCATATAGTGATTATCCCCTCATTTTTAAAAATGTAACATTCCTATTATGCGAGACTTTCTAATTAGTTAATAGAAATAAATTTAAGGCCATCAGAATACATATTAATTAAGCTGCCATTAATATGGATGTTAGAATTACAATAGCATTAAAAAAACATTTGCTCCTCAACCTTGGTCTTAGATGTTTGTTTCTTCACTATGTGTTTCTATGGAAATCCTTCACAGCACCTAGCATAACAACATCAGACTTATGCTGAACCAAGCCAAGGACCCATTCAGTTCAACATACAGTATACTGTTAGCTTTATTTATCATAATTGTACAAATTTCCAAAAATAGATCTTGAGCATTTGAAGTCAGTCAGAATTTTCTCCAATTGATAATACAGTAATACCTGTACTGTATTCGAATGTAAAATCATGGTCCTTAAGTACTGCAAAGTTACCTTATTCAGAGTTTTCCATTTTTAAAGGTCTGCATCCTTATTTTTATTGGCAAAAACACTTTTACAATTAATTAATCCTTGATCTCTATGCCTCTTTAACTTTGTGGCCCATAGCAACATTTCTTATTTCTCTGCACTATCACTAGTCTCTTTGAAGCCTCTGTAAATATATCTTCCTTTTGTTCTTTGTTTATAGCAAGATGTATTTTCTCCCCCACATTATTGAAATGTGTTTGAGAAGTTCAAGTGTGCTAATATTAAACTACATATCAACATCAAAAGAAATTCCAATTATAATGACACAGTGTTATGAATATTTCTGAATGTAGGAAAACAAAACAAAAATCCCTTTTTGGCCTAAACCATAGTAAGAAAGACCATGCAATAAGTTGTTAAGTCCTAGAAAATGAGTTGCATTGCTTGCTAGTTATTATTAACTAGATCTGATTCTACTATTGTAAGGCTAAAGGTTATTAAGATTAAATGGTGCTACCAAGCTGTGAATTAGGTTTATTAAGTTAAAACAACAGATGATTCTGTGTGACATACCATCTCACGTAGATATCTCATTTAAATAGACAGGAGAGACAGCAGAATAGGTACAGTATACCAATCACTAAATGTTGCTTTTTGAGATGAAGATAAAACTAACTGAGTGGAAAATCTAGGAATATACATAACTGTCTACTTCAGAAAATGTTAAATATATTGAGTTAGCTCCTTAATTGGTTATATATCACTTGCCAATATCACAATGACACTAAAAATATTCATCCTGAAGCAAATGAACAATTATGCTTAATTCCAACCTTGCTTTTCTAAATATATCCACAATGCAAATTTACAGTAAATAACACCATGATGAACTCAGAATGATTTAGTGAGTGAACTCCAGTGTTCCCAATTGCTGGTTATATAAAACAATAGATTTATGAACTGGGTCCAGGATATAAAAAACACCAATTAAAGATTTCCCAACAGATTTGTGACTTTTCCCTGTATTATTAAATCTGCTTGATCTTATTCAGTTTCTCAAAGAAACAAGTTTCCCTAAATTAGTAAACATCTTACATACTATGTGAACAGTTACATCTATGTGTTGACATTTAGATTTCTGAGGAAATAGGTTGATTACCTTAAGTAATACAAAGTTCATTCCTAGCTCCTCTTTTGGGGATAAATTTGAATAATTTTTTTAGACTAGTGTCAGCACTCAGATTATTTGTTCCCAGCATCTGCTAAATGGTAGCAACCAACCAATAGCATCCAGACAAAACCGTGATGGTGTCAATGTAACAACACACACCTACAATGATATCATCATGTCAATGACATAATCGTGTTTTTTGTATCACAACATTTGACATATGAATATTGTCACTTTGGTGTCCCATTCAGCTTATGTTTTATATTTAAGCATTCTTAATATTCATAATTGATATTATTATAGTTGATGTTCATAGATAATTCAATACTAGCACACTTGAACTTCTCTCAAAATCTTTTGAATAATGCAGAGAGGAAAGACAATTCCTATCACAGAGAACAAAAAGAGAGGGATATTTATAGTTTCAAAGAGATTAATAGAGATGCAGAGAAATGCAATTAATGGACAAAACAGATGAAAGAACAAAGAGTAGACAGAATTCCTGAAGGGATAAAAGTATACCATAAAAGTTTATGATGATCAAGTGAATTCTGTGGTTATTCCAAAATCACAGAAGGCAAGAGAACAAGAGATTCTGAAATATTTGTTTTATAGAAATTTTCTAGTCTTTAAAGGTGGCCACCCATCTAACTACTGGCAATACCTTCATCTCGATTTCACTAAAGAGCTTTTTACAAGATCTAGACTAAGGTATTAATATTGACTGGCAGCACTTGTGATTATATCTTACGCCCATAATCTCAAAAACTTTGCCTTACCTGAGTCCAGAGCATGTACTCAAAATTACTGCAGATTCAGCATATTCTTGTACATGGCCATGATAGAAGCAATTATTCTAATGAGACAGAGAAAAAAGGATCAATTCCAATATTCCATGTGTAATCTTACTACAGATGTATGATGTGTTCTGTTCTTTATTATTATTATTATAATAAAGATCTGTTCTGAATTCTAGTGATTGAGGAAATAAACATGCTGAAAGCCATCTTTCTGCCTAGTTTGAAACAAGGCATGAAACCTTTCAGCGATTAATGTCAGATTTACACGAACTCAAGGCAATATCTATCTATCTATCTATCTATCTATCTATCTATCTATCTATCTATCTATCTATCTATCTATCTATTCTATTTATATACCACCCTTCTCCCGAAGGACTCAGGGCAGTGAACAGTCACAGATAAAAAAAACAAAGAGTACAAAATTTAAAACCAATTTAAAATCAAATTAAATTAGTTTGGCCCACAATTAAAACACCCCTATTTTAAAACAGATAAGATTAAGTAATTTAAAATCGAAAAACAATTAAATGAGTTAGGCCAGCCCGGCTTGTTGAAATCTATGCTCTATCTCGCTCAAAAAAAAAACCAATGATCAGACAAGTATTTAAAGCAATTCTCCTGGACACGCCTGCTTTTTTAAATTATATTATTATTGGAAAACTATGATGAGAGCAGTTTGTAAAATTAAGCAGCAGAGCAAATTACACTGTCATTCACCTTTAGGCGCTTGCTGTAGATATAAATTTTAAATTATGCAGATCCATAGGACATAATTAAGCATACTACACAATGTAATAAAACCATTTCCTATTTTACAGCTTCACAAAGAAATTGATCATGAGAAATAGAGTGGAGAGGAAAGAGAAGGAGTATTTTATCATAGAATAGAATAGAATAGAATAGAATAGAATAGAATAGAATAGAATAGAATAGAATAGAATAGAATAGAATAG
>JANHZT010003833.1:135822-146907 GCA_032468215.1 Stegonotus admiraltiensis
CTAAAATTACACGTCAGCTCCAGGAAAATAAATACAATTAATGCATTTATACATATATTTAGATCTGTAGCACAAAAGCTAAACTAATCAAGATCAAATCATATTATCATATTCTATGCTGCATATCCTCAGACAAATCAACTTACATACTTCCTATTATACCCCATCTTTTTTATTGCAAGTGCCCTCACCCTATTATCAGATATTCAAAAATATAAATGATAGTAGCAGCGTGATACATAAAATTTTTATTGTCATATTGTAGTCATCTGGAAGTCATCTGCCACATCCGGGGGACAAATTTCTTTTTTCCCATTTTTTGTTTTCCCACAACAATGTAACTTCCACCTCTCTCTTATTAACGAGTCAATATACTCCATGCTAAGAAACTTAAATAGATAAAAAACATTTCTTCTTCCTATCTGAAAAGCCCACTCCCCACTCACCCACCCATATAGCAGCATAACTGATGACAACAATGTGGCACTTTCAGCAGCCAATTGCAGGATTATTAGGAAAGTAGATTCTACTACTGAGCAATTTACTTAGATCACGACATCAGAAATATAATATTTCGCTGGATTGGGCAACTACCTGTCAGGTTTCTCAATGATAATGAGAGTTGTGTCTGATTCTTGGCAATTCTATGGGCTGGGTCTCTCCACATCTTCCAAACTCGCACTACTTCTTTGAGTTTTTCTATGTTCTGTCTGGTGTCAGCTTTGATGGTGAAGTTTCTCAAAGGGACTGGTTTTCTCTTACCATAAGCACATCTTAAAAACAGTGAAATTAAGGAAGGGAAATGAACAAGAAATGGACTATATGTAACAATATCCAAGTAAGAGGACTAGATGATCTACAGCTATATTTCTTTCTACTTCCTAGAGCTGAGATGAAGTAAAAAGTCCTGATGGGAAAGTCAAGAATTCTTCAACTGGATAAAGCAGGGTTGTCAGGAGGTTTGGCCTGATTGGAATCAGCCTATACTACAGCAGGGGTGTCAAACTGGCAGCCCGTGGGCCAGATGCATCATGCACAGGCCATACCCACTCCAGCTCCGTGAATGGGAAAAATGTCGTGAAATGTCACCTGACGGCAATGTGATGCAGCGAGTTTGACACCTGTGGCCTATAGTAATTATCTTTTACTTGGGATCCCTTGAAAAGACAGAGCTATCAATATGCTTTCAGTTATCTCTCCATCCAATCCCTACCTTGTAACAGTATGACTGACTGTGACCTTCTCTCAGTAAGAAAACACCTGAACTTCCAATCCTGATCCAATACAGATACGTATATCTCTACATCTGTGAGGAAGCTAAAAATGATTGTTTCCTCTCAGGCTTCAGAATAATTTTATCAGAATTAAGTATCTAATTTTCATTACATTTCTAGTGGCACATAATCTCATGCAACTGCTGTTTAAGAACATTTTATCATGACTTTCCTTGTAATATCAAAGTATAAATTGCTTTCTGAATCAGTCTAGAATAGTATTGTGCTATCCCAAGGAAATGATCAGTCTTTGGTAATGACTGCTAAAAAGTTTCACCCAGAAATGTTTATGTTAATTTAGGAGAATAAGTTAATTTGTAATTTACAGATGCAATGTCACTTGGTCAGACAGGACTTGGAGATAATTTGCTTGCTTAGTATTTAAATATATAACCCTAATTAGAAGGGTTGAGTGTTTTTGTTAAGGTTAACATAGCAATACCCTTCTAAAGAGGTTTTAAAAATAAATTCAACACTTCTGATACAAATCATAGTGTTATGTAAATAATTAGATATTGCTGATTGCATAAACTTGGAAGAGTTACATTCATAGTCCAAAATGTAATAAAAAATTGAGTTTTGTGGGCACTTGTCTATCTATAAGAACATATGTTTCAAAAAATACGTGGGTTCTCATGAATTTTTTTTCTAAAAAGAATAAGATTAGATACATATGTAAACCCAAAGACTCATAAAAGCAAAAAAACTCAAGAATATAATTATAATATATAAATACATTTGTCATATCCAAGAGAGATATTATTTATCCTAATTCAATACTTCTATGTAGAAAAACATTACTGTAGATAGATGTAATCAAATAGGAATTGCTTACTCCATAACACTAAAAATGCAGGCCAACTATGAATAAAGTAATATTTAATTAAAGCATTTTTCTAGAGTCTGTAATGCTGTGTTCATATTTAAGTACAATTTATGCAAAGAAGTTTCAGTTTTTAGTATTTTGGTATTAATTTGCTACAAATATAGCCCCAAACAATAAAAATTGAATACATTGTTTGTATTGCCACATTTCATACGTCCTGAGAAAACTGGATAACAGAGCTACAGCAGTATTAATTTTTAGAAACTGTGGCATTTTGGAATTTTCCCAGCTCTCTGCTGGGCACTTCTGTTTAGTGGCTGTTGAAGGTTGGCTTCAGAAAATGAGCCAGGCACTAGACTTTATTGTCCCTAAGCATCCACTTTCTGGGAGCTGATCCCACATAGTGCCTTCATTTGCTGAGGCCATTGCTTCATTTGTTGAAGAGACAGTGCCAGAAATGACACCTGGAACACCAATTTAAGGTGCTGGTTCTGACCCATAAAGGTCTTAAATGAAGAACATTTAAGAATGTTTCAGGTTTGGTGTACTGAATCCTCCATCGTATCACACTGCTGCTAATGGGAACCATAATGAAAAAGCATTATAGAACACAGAAAGGAGCCATGAGTAAGACAGCACCATTCACAGGCATCACGTTGTTCTTTGAAAGCTTTATACCATTGTTTCGTTTTACAGATGCTTTTACCTTTTCAAAAGTTCCTTTTATTTGAGATTCCATTTATGGATTTAGTTGCAGAAAAGAGCTAGAATCCCCATTTCTGCAAACTACAAGGTTACGTTCAGATCCTAATATGATAATTCAGAGATCAGCCTGATTTAACTCAGATTAAATTGAAATCTGCCCATCCAGTCTAACGTGAGACCAAAATGAAACTCAGAAACCTGAGCCTTTACTTTTTTCTGTTGAGAGGCAAGGGATTTCAATATGTGGCTATACTGTTTGCAGTTTCAACAGAATAGATGAGGGTTGCAATGAGAGATTATTTTGTTGAGAGCTTAAAACTTGCCAAGTAAGTTAAGGATGTTTCCTGGTTCCTTTACATTTTGTTTTTATTCTTTTAAAGGGAAGACATGTTAGTTTGCGCCTCAGCTCTACTGAAAAGGTTGTAGAGTCCCTACCCAGAATCTGACACTGAATTAGAAACCATACTCACTAACCTGTGGGAATGTTCCTGGTTTTGAATAGAGCCAAAACATAGAAAGGAATATTTGTTTGTGGAAAAAAAGTTGAAAAGGGGAGTGTGTCATTTCTAATTACCGCCGTGAGTCCTTCGGGAGAATGGCGGTATATAAATCAAATCAAATCAATCAATAAATAAATAATTAGCATGGGGCCCCTGTTCAATAATTAGGACTGATATGTGAGTTGTATTGTGTCAGATCTGCTCCAACTTGGTCTTTTAGGAAAGAAAGACTCTCGACTCCATTCATACTGAAAAGTATAGTTTTACTAAAAGTCAAGTGCTTTACAGTATAGCAAAGCTAAAACTGGAGTTTTCGCATCAAAGTTCCCAGTTAACTTTTCTCCTGTCCCGTTCCTCTCCTTGCAGGCCTTCTATTGTCCAATAAGATTTAAATAAATTATTTTGGAAACAATCTCTGCAATTGCTGAGTCGTTGCATTCCATTCCCAGAGTTTTGACCTTGGGCTGATGAGATCATGAGAAGGTACGATGAATGGTTAAGTGTTACCTCCTCCCAATAGCATCCTCCCCCCACCCCTATAGTTCATGGCAGGCTGGCAGCTAGCAATGTGAAGCTGAAGCATATGATGGCAGCTCTGACACCTTGTCAGGGAGATGGATAGCATATAAATTTAGTAAACAAAAAATAAATAAATTTACTGGCTGTGCTTAGATATAAACAAAGCATATGTTAGATTGGCTTCCTGTTTCTAGATCATTTCCATGTTGATATTGTATTGACCTCTTTAGGTCTTGATATGTCCCTGTCTCATTCTAGCTGCTGTGCTATTAGTCTTTTGGTATCTTGGACTTCTGCTTCACTTTGACCTTGTATTTCCTTTTGAATACAGTTTGTTGATAAGAGCTCTGTATCTTGGTTCAAATTAAATTAAAGGGTCTTGTTTTGCAAATTAGCTAAAGCATCTTCTTAATTACAACCATCAGTACAACCATCAGGATATGAATGGACATTGGCATGCCAGCAAAAATTCTGCCTATACTTTATCTCTCTTCTGGATTCAATCCCTAGCCTGATGGTCATCAAAGTAATATGATATACCATGTTTTATTTTTGGCTGTCCACCACCGAGTCCTTCAGGAGAAGGGCGGTATAGAAATTCAATAAAATAAATAAAATAAATAAATAAAATATTGTATGTGTTTCCCATGTCTAAAGTGAAGATTAATGGCATGTTTTACCTATTTTCCCACTATTCAGAGGAAGAAGACAAGGATGTCCAGTTTCATATTTGTTTTTTAATATCTTCACTGAACCCTTGGCTTGTGCTATTAGTTAGCATAAGGAAATCTATAGCGTAGTACATAACTCAGTTGAACACAAATTAATTTTATTAGACTATATTCTTATGTTTACTTCTAAACTTCATATTACTATTCCAGTGTTGATGCAAAAAATAGATGCCTTTAGCAAAATAGCAAGCTACTTTATTTATTGGTTCAAATAGCAATTGGTATCAAGAGATGAAAATTGGGTTACCCATTGATGATATGAAAACATTGGATGGAAATGGAGATATTCATTTTGGACCAATTAATAGATGATGATGATGATGAAATATTCTATATTTGTTATCAATAAATCAGTTTAATATGCATATGTTAAGAAATGAGTGAAATAAAGAAATAAAGTTCTCTATACTGTCTAGACAATGGGAGTGTTTTATATAGCAAGAGTGTCAAAGGACCTCAAATTGCAACTTATAAAACAAAAGAAAATAATCTTTAGAATAAAGTTTATAGTTTATTGGCCTTCATTATGTTTGTATAGAAAAGAATGGTCAAAAACTGCATTTTGTTGGATATGTAATAATGCTTCTTTAAAACATGTCTCTACAATGTCATATACGGCACTTACCAAGTTTTGGGAGAAAATAGTGAATGATATAATTATGATTCCGATAAATACTAAAATGTTCAAGTATATTATTCTTTTGAGCTATATATTGAGTACATTTCAGTAGTCCTAAAAGTGGGCAATACCATAGGAAATGTATGCCAACACCATAGGAAAGGAAATAATTTAAATTAACCAACTGCTAAAAATATAACAACCAATAGGGCAAATATGCCCCACTGGGCATTTTGGATACTATATGTTATGTTCTTCATCCAAGTGAGAGAAAATAATTATATAATTATATACAATTTATAACTATATAAATTGACTAAATAAAATAAATACCTAATGTGTGTGTCATTATGATTATTACAGCATTTCCCTTAAAAAGCAATGTCTCTTATTATACAGGATTTCAAAAGTCATGATGACTTACATACCTGCAGTTACAATGTCTTACAAGTACAGAAACCTAGCTAAGTGGCAGCTAACCTAGCTAACCTGAGGTAATCTGTCAAAGTTAATCAGGCCAAACTTGCTTAGTATTTGTGTGAGACACCATGAGGAAATTGCAGACTAGAATATGAAGCCGAAAAATTATTCCAAAAGAAGAAAATGATATTCCATTTTGAAATTTATAAGAAAGAAATCAGATGGTTCTAGCTATGGAGATAGTTAAAGAGAAGGTATGTGGTTGGGTATCTTCCCATTCATATAGAAAAATGAATTAAACCTCATCTCCTGTTTTCTTACTTTTTTTCCTATACTTTTCCTATATCAAGGGCTAACTTTCATTTTATTCAAGCAAGTTATCCCTTCACCAATGGGCTATGCTTCTCTGTGCTATGGGTAATTTTTTTATGTGGAAAAATAGACATATAAGTCTGACTGTCACAATGGATAAATATGTAGCTGATAAGAAGTGTGGTGAGCCAGTATAATCCCAATCATCTGTCATGAGAAGGATGAGCGCGTAAAAGGGCTCATGTTTCTCCCTTAAGTTATATAAATTATTAAAGAGAACAAAGCAATATTTGCTCTTGTGCAACTATATGAACCCAATAAGCTCACATTTGGGAGTTAGAGAATGAGGATGATTGGATTCCAAATAACTTTAAACTAAAAACATAGAAATATGACCTTGTGTGACAAGTATATACTGTACATAAAACTTCTACCCATTAGTTCTAAACAAAAATAGGCCAATCATCTTTAACAGAAAGTGAAATCTGCAAAATATTTTTTGTTTGATTTTCAAGAAAGGAACATCAGATAGAGCTGAATGTCATATTTTTTCTCTTCCAGATGAAGTCTACAACTACATATATAGTGAGGTTTTGTTGTTTATTCCAGATCAAGCTGTCTTTTTGTAGAATGTAACTATTGGAGCATCTTTCTATATTTCTATATTTCTTTACAGGCAACAAGTTGCTGTACATTTTCTTTTTGTTTTGGTTAATGTGAGCCTTGCATTCAAGATGCTAATTTAGTGGACTTACATCTGCATCTCAAAATTGCTTTTCAATTCTATAAATCATCTAGTTTGTGGTGCATAGAAATCTAATTTGCTCTTTGAAATTCACAACTCAAGGACCTTTTAGTATAAATCAAGTCAGTTAGAACTTGGTTGCTGAGAGTGACATTAGGTAAAATATATTTGCAGCATTGATTTTCCACAGCCTTCCATCTTGCATATTTATTTGCATGCATCCATAAAAATTGATTTTTTTTCCTGAAAAGGACTTATTTTGTATTAGGCCATGTATTATAATAGAGTCTGGATGAGTGTTTTTGTTAATTCTATTGCTTGTTAATATCTTCATTTTAATTAGTATTATTAATTACATTTTTAATCTTGCCTTTCTATCAAAGGGTCTAGATATATATGTGTACGAAGTCCAATTTTCTCACAAATGTATTATCGCCACATTAATGTTGCTACATAGATTAGACTAGGCTGTTTTATTCATGTACTGAATATTCAATATAACTTCCCTTAGCTCAGTCACTAAAGCTGAGACATCTTCATTCAGCATTGCAATTCAGATCTCAACTCAGAAAACAATCTCAGTGAAGCATTTTTTTTTATTTACCAGGATGATACAAAGAAGAAGACAAAGCTTTACTTTCCCTTTAAGATTCAAGAAAGCTTCCTACCATACTAATCAGCCTTTATCAGTTCAGAGAACTTTGCTGAAACAACAGTTTGCCAACTGTAACCAAGACATCAGCCTGTGCTCTGTCCAAGGTCCTGAATAGTTCTGTAATTTCAGGTTGAGTGCAAATGAATTCCACCTTTGCTGAGATTTCCCCCAATCTAAATTCATCATTTTCTTCACACTTTTTTCTTCCTTCCAAGCAAGTAGACAGGCAAAGGATTGGTTTGGAGTGACAAAAATTTATAGGTTATGGAACAGAAAGCTTAAGGCTAAAGCTTAAACAGATATATAAAGAAATTTGACAGTTGATTCTGAATACAATGAATCAAATAATGCAATTGCAGAACCCTACATTATGTCCTTTGCTCTACAGTAGGCATTTTTATCTGTAATAGCCAAGTCTATCCAAGAACTAATTAAAAATTAAATGTTTGGAGACCTGCTGAGATCCAGGTGTGAAGTTTAACAACTATAGAGAATATCACTATCAACTTTTTACATGAAGATATGCATTCAGATTTGTGCTTATATAAGTTTGCAAGTATGTAAACACAACTATGAAGGAGAGTGCATTTTAAAGAGTATGTTTTTATATTCTTTGATGAGAGCCCAGCATGCCAAAATACCAAATGTCAATATCTTAATTTTCATTGAAAAATATGGTAAATATAATTTTATCAACATCTCAGCTAATTAACACATACAGCATAAAATTGTGCAGAGATCCAAGGAAAAGCTGATTTTCATTGCATGAAGGCACTCATTTAGCACCTGTCAGTAACTCCTTAAAGCAGCTGTGTTTTTGCATTTAAGGAGGTGCCAGCAGGTGCTACGTGCATCTTCATGCATATTTCAAAATCACCTTTCCCACTTTGAAGCTGGATCACTATGTAGCTCTACACATTTCACTGAGTACATGTGACTGTTCCAACTATAGCAAATTGATCTACATGCCTACACAATGCTCTCTCCTTTTAAAAAGTTTAAGGGAAACACAATAGTATAAATATTAATAATAAAAAATAAATAATAAAAAAGATGCTTAGATACCAATGGGATTCTCTAACTGAAGAGAAAAAATATATAGATCATAAAAATGCAGGGAAAAAATTAGTTACAAACTGGAAGGAGAACATTCAACCTCTTTACTCTTTCTTTTCACTGTTTAATCTTATTTTGACAGAGCGAGCTCTGTGAATTTACTAATTGCCCTTTGTTCTTTAGGAAATTCTCCAGTTATTTCTCATATACTGATCTTTCTCTCAAGATCAGAAAAGATGGGATTCACCGAGAAGGTGACAATATCTAGCCGACCTTCCCTAATTTAAACAAAAAACAAAAAACCCACAGCAGGCTGAGAACTGATTGGTGCTTGCATAAGAGACCACCAGAAGATCTCAGAGTCATTGACTAAACAGAGCTATTGAAAAAAAAATCATGCTAGAAGAAAGCAGTGACAAACATGTAATCACCAGGAACTGAAGGTGACTTTATCTTCATCAGATACCAGCACTGATGTTACCTAGTTCAGGTAATGAAATGTCTGCAAGAAAATAACCAACCTCAGAGAGCACCAAGGACCCCTCAATCTGGGCTTAACTGAACATGTGAGCCATACTTACCTGTGGTTTTTCCTCAGAATTTTATTAGTGTTATAAGAAGCAGCTGCAAAGACACCAAACTTTTAAAAGGGTTACTGAGGCTTCTTTTCCCCTTTAACATCAAGTTCTCAAACTCCTCCTTAGTCTACCTGCCTTCAGCTGTCCAGGATTCCATGACTGGCAGAAGTTGTAAGGGTCTTTCTATCTTTGTCCTAATGTCTTATTCTTGAATATTTGAATTACTTTTCTTGGGTTAATATTCTTAAGTATTCCTGAATACTTTTTGATTATTATTTTATGTTATGCTATTATGTTATTTTTTTATATTACCTTGGAATAAAGAACTCTTCTTGGTGTAGTACTTGCTACTGATCCCAAAAGTACCTGCAGAATCTGGGACCTAACTCTGTTGGGCATGGGAAAGCAGCAATATAGTAATGAACTATGCTGATTTTGGAAGATAATATTTGGATTTTTTAAATATCTCGATACATGCACATTTTCATTTTATGGCATTCCCATAGAGTACAAAATAGAATTTGAAAGTGAGCTAGAATTGTCTCTCCATAATATGTTTATTTATCCTATTTATTTATATTATACCGCTGGTATAAATCAAATGCAGGGTAATATTGCAGACTGAAAGCTGTTGCCATATATCTACGAAGGGCATTATCATTTTGGCTTGCTTCAAGACAAAAACTGGCCAAAAACCTTCACAAAGAGTACTAACAGCTCGTGTTTTTCAGGTGAATAATTTCATGGGAATTAACTGTTACAAGATTGCTTCACGATACAAGAGTACTTAAAATATTCAGAAGAGGAAAAATGTATCACAGAATGCAATAGGCATCTCAGTATAATTCAGATCTCTTTTTGTATTGCTTTGGAACAAAAGTGTTTGAATCTTTGCATACAAAAAAGTTAAGGGTTACCTCTGTTTGGATACCTACTATCCCCCTGAAAAATCTCAACACTAAATAAAGCATGGAGAGCAAAATTCCTTGGTGTAACTAGCATTTCTTTTGTACCTTACAGGGTCCAATTTGCACATTTATAAGTTCTCAATATTCTAAGACTATGTGGGACAGACAAGGCTTGAATTCCAAATATATTATTCCTTCAAACTTACTTTTATTATCTTGCCTGTGCAAGCTTGCAACTGTTTGATTACGTTCAGTATGGATTTTGGAATGCTTCTGTTACCATGCTTAACCCACTTGCTTGTGTTTTACAACTCTGCAATAGGTCTGTAGAAATTCCCAGTCATCCAGGTCATGGTTGTCCCAAAGGTGCTTTTTCAACTGGACTTCCTTTTTTCCCCAAAAAACAATTTTTTATTTTCAAACAAAAAACAACATAAAAGTATCATCCTTTCAAACAATTACAGACAGTGTATCGATCGGTTAACATCCTTTTGTGCTAGCAAAATCTTCAAAATATCAGTATATAGCTCACACTTTTTTCCTGAAAACTAAATTTTTACATCTTTTATCTTAACTTCCACTTCAAATATCATATTTCATCTCCATATTTTATTATCTATCCAATGATAAAACAATCCCCATATCAAATTATATTGGTTATCTTCCTGTTCTCTTATTTCAAATGTCAATTTACTCATTTCAGCACAATCCATTTTCTTAATAATTTCTTCATCAGTAGGTATTTTCTCTCCTTTCCAATTTTTAGCAAATACGATTCTAGCCGCTGTTAGAATATTAAATTAAATATTATTATTTTATTTAACTGCAATTAAATATTGCAGTTCTCTATTAAATGTCTCTAGTAAAATCCCTAATAAAAATATCTCTGGTGTAAAATCAATATGTCTCTTTGTCATTTTTCCAACCACGTGTGTATCTTAGTCCAATATCTCTTTGCTTCTATGCATGTCCATCACATATGGTAATATGATCCTGGAGTCTGATGACACTTCCAACATTTCTCCCATTTGTTCTTGAACATTCTGGCTATCCTTGTTGGGGGTAGGTGCCACCTGTAAAACATCTTACACAAATTCTCCATAATTATAAGATGTCAACTGGACTTTCTTGTTTTTTCCTTTGAAGATGTTTCTGTCAACTTGGAAGCTACAAGTTGCCATGAGTAGGAGGGAGGGGGGAACCGATAGAGTTGTTTGACATTCCAGGCATTTTTTCA
>JANHZT010003834.1:8855-20360 GCA_032468215.1 Stegonotus admiraltiensis
CGGCGGGAAATGCGGAAAGGGACCTGCCGTGCAATCGCGGGGCTGGGGCGGCCCATAGCGGCGAAGGAGCGCGCTGCGGGCGGCTCTTCCTGCCCCTCCCAGCAGGGCCGGGACCAGGGCAAGAGCGGGAGAGACATGGAGGAGGAGGCGGCGGAGAAGGCCGGGGCTGAGCCCAGGAGGCGGAGGAGCCGGCGCCACTCAAGCGGGCGTCGCAGCTCGGAGCGATCCCCGAGTCCCGGCCGGCTGGACGTGAGTTCGCCGCGCTTCGACCCGCTGCTGGCGCTGTACTCGGAGCGCACCCCGTTGCCTTACCCGGCCGCGCCCTGCTTCAACAACCTGGCCGAGTACGAGAGCTTCCAGCGCGGCCTGCTCCGCGCCCCGGGTCGCTCGAGAGCAGCCGCCGGCCGCAGCAGCCGCTCCGCCGGGACTCGTACTAGGAGCCGAACCGGCCGAGCCCCCGCAGACCCCGAACGCCTCCAGCGGCTCCGTAACCTCATGCTGGTCAAGGAGCCCAAGCCAGAAGCGGCGGAGAGAGCGAGGGCGCGGGGGAGGAAGGCGCCGCGCAACGTCCTCACCAAGATGCCCCGTAAGCTGAACGGCGTTTAGCGCAGCGTCTCCTTTCGGACGAAATATCACCATCCCCCCCGCCCTCACCCCAGATACCCCAAATATCTGCCCGAAGGGCAGGCACTCTCTCGCGTTCCAGAGTCCAGCCTTGTTTATTGGAAAACAGGTTCTGGGGTTGGGTCTCGCCGGTGAGATCTGGCACTGAACGCAGTTCGTGCATGTGGGGCGAGCTGTGAAGTCCGGAATATGTACTGCTGCATGTTGGCATTGATCCGAGGTCCGCGCATTGGGCGCAGATAGGCACGAATGAAAACACGAGTGGGTGAAGAATAAGCTTGTGTAAAGAGTGAGGGATTTCCAAAAAAGAATATGTGACGTTCACCAAAACAATCTTTTAAACAGTTCCGGTAATCCTATTTTCCAGTTGATTTAAGTTAATAGTAGGTGGTAAAGAGAGTGGGCAAAAAGTGGGAATACAGAACTATGGGTGATGGCCTATTTGGAAGGTAGGTAGGTATGGAAGGAGTCCTGACAAGCCATTTTGCAGCTAGAGTTAGTCGATGGGTCCCACACCATACCAAGTTATAAATTAGCTGCCTACATTTGCCCTTAGTGTCAGAGGTGGGTTTCAGCAGGTTCTGGCCAGTTCTGAAGAACCGGTAGCAGAAGTTTTGAGTAGTTTGGAGAACCAGTAGTAAAAATTCTGACTGGCCCCACCCCCATCTATTCTCTGCTTCCCACATCCCAGCTGATCAGGAGGAAATGGGGATTTTTTAAAATTTTATTTATATGCCGCCCTTCTCTGGAGACTCAGGGCAGCTTACAGTGCGTTAAGCAATAGCCTTCATACTTTTGTATATTTTATACAAAGTCAGCTTATTGCCCCCACAAACTGGGTCCTCATTTCACCTACCTTAGAAAGGATGGAAGGCTAAGTCGACCTTGAGCCTGGTGGGACTTGAACTTGCAGTAATTGCAAGCAGCTGACGTTAATAACAGACTACTTAGTCTGTTGAGCCACCAGATTTTGCAGTATCCTTCTCCGGTGAGGTGGGAATGGGGATTTTACAGTATCCTTCCCCTGCCACACCCACCAAGCTATGCCATGCCCACCAAGCCACACCCACAGAACCGGTAGTAAAAAATTTTGAAACCCACCACTGCTTAGCATGTTGTGTGAATTGAGCTTATGAGCCTAGTTCTTTATTTTAGTGTGAATCTACAATGTGGGATCAATTATTAAACCATAATTAGGTTGACTTTAAATACTGTATGGGGGTCATAATTAGCCAGCGAATGTGGTCCAAGGAAACACCTGGTTAAAGAGTTTGAAAATTTGAGGTGTAGTGAGGAAAGATCCTAATGATGGGTGCTTTCTTCTTTTAGGAAAGAAGGGCACTGAGGAGTTTGCTTTAGTGATTAAGGCATCAAGCTACAAACTGGGAGACTGAGTTCTAGCCCTGCCTTAGGCATGAAGGTTGGCTGGGTGCCTTTGAGCCAATCACTCTTTTTCAGCCCAACCCATCTCATGGGTTGTAAGGAAAATAAAAGAAGGAAGGAGCATCAGGTGTATTTGTTGCCTTAAGCCATTTGTAAAAAATAATAAAGGCAGGATAAAAATGAATAAAAATACTGAAGGTAATCAGATTTTCTTTAATTGTCGATGAAGCATAATGAAAGAAAGATGCCCAGCTATGTTCTGGAGATCACATTGTTCCATTTTCTGAGGTATAAGAGGTTAAAGGTCCTTATAGATTCATCCTCTGCTGGAGCTAAACAGGATTGAATGTGGGCAATGTAAATGCTATTTGAATAAATAAGATAAGGTGTACATCTGTTAAATGAAAAGTTGAGATCACTCGTGCCTCATCACTTTCACCATGGGACCACAGAGCTTTTATAGATTGAATGCCCTAGTTACTGGACTACTTGAAAATTGATTAAAGGGATGATCATAATTGGCCAATGAACATTTCTTTTCTGATAGAATAACGCTAGGAAGAATGAGAGAACTGTCCAAGGTATTTTCTTGGGAAAGCACCAAAATATTGCTGACATTCTTAAGCATAAGGAATTGAGGTAGAATGGCTTGGAACCATTTCTGGTAATAGAACTGTAGTTGGTAGAAAATAAAGGATCTGAAGATTCTACTGGCTTAGATGTTCTGGGTGTTGTTTAAGTATTCCTGTTTAGATGAGATTGAGAGTAGCTTCAAAGTAAAAGCCCTACTATGGGTCCAGCATGAAGTAAATGCAAACTCTCTATATTTTCTCCAGCGTGTTGTGCCTACATAGCAGGCAACTTTCAAAAACACATTTAGAATGTAAGGCATGTATTCGTTTTTATTCTGCATTCTAAAATGATGTTCAAAGGTTGTGCTGAGAAGGTCTGGCTATTAGTAGCTGATACTAACGTCATGCAAGAGATTTTGGATTTTAAATGTTTCAGATTTGAAATAATATCTTAGGTTCAAAATAGTTATTTTAACCTTACTTGGAAGTGTTCTTATATTGTGCTAATCATTCTGGTAAGGTTGTAACCACTCATTTCAGAATTATACTGTTCAGAATAATTCAAAATGTTTCGCAGCCTCCTAATTGACACAAGTCTGTCATTTGCAGGAACTTGCTTCTCCCCACCCCCCTTCCAAAGCTTATTCTTTCAGATTTGAATTAAAATGACTAGACTTGGAGAAAAAGCTGTAAGTAGCATTTTGAAAGCCTAGAACTTGACATTGTCTTATGCAGCTGTTGTAGCAATAGTTAGGTTGTTATAATCCCAATTAAATAGCAACCAAATAATTGCAGCTGTCTATCACTTTAGAAGAGAAAAAGGTTAACTTCTTTGGGTTGTGCTTTCAGAATGATGCAAGATGATAATACCAAAAAAAAAAGAAAAAAGGATTTATCATCTATCTACTTCTCATCTAGCTGATAAAGTATAGAAGCTTTTAATTTATTGAACTCATATCAGTGAATCTTCCAAGGAATTCCAGATTCCAATACCATGGAAGTAGCATAGTATAGTGTGGAAATTTGCAGTGAACTGGCAAAATTACATATTGTTAAGCGTGCCAAAATGACCTTCTGCACTCCTATCCAACCCAGCCATCCTCCAGATGGGTTGATTACAACTCATAGACTTCCTCAGCCAGCCTACACTTGGTTGCAAATAGTCACAACCTAAATCCACAGTACAAGATGTATCTAAGTAATGTAAGGATGTCTAAATGATAGGAAGCTTGGGGAAAGAAGAATTTTTACTGGCTTGGAGCATCTGCAGTTTACTGTATCTTAAGATGATTCCTCTCCAAAAAAAAGAGCTGTTGCCAATGGTTAGAACCATTCCTGGACATTTCCTCTTTCCCAATATCTGTGTATATTTGGTACACTTATAGAATCCATTCAAAAAATAGTAAATTCAAGACTGCAACCTCTATATTAGATAATTTAATAGTCTTTTAATGTTAACACAATCCTTTAATGTTATCCAGAGAGATGGCTGGTATATTTATTTATGTCACTTATAATAAATGATGAGCTATAGAAGACTAATCATTTGCGAAATTAGAATTTAGATGGCATTGATTGTTGTTTGGTTATTGACATGATTATCAACCAGAAATATTAATTACTGCATAGTGACAAGCCTTTTAATAATCCTTTAGAATTGGAATATTAAGCATATGTACTGTGCTAAAAATCCATTTCACCACTATTGCATATCCAATTACATACCCATAAACTCTGAATGAGTAATTATATGTCTGCAGTTCCTAAAGCCAGAGAAAAATAAATTCCATGACATTAAGAATAATACTTGTTAATGTTTGGAGAACTATTATACAGTATTTGGTTAAATGATTCTCACTGAATAAAAATGTGCTATTCTTTTGGTTTTAGAGGGGTGAAAAAATCAAAGAACCATGTCAGTTAATGCTTAAAAAGAAGGTAGATAGAACATTTGGGAACTTTCAGATGGACAGTTCTGAATAATACAATGCAAAATTATCCTGCAGGCATTCTCTCTCACACTTTGTGGGCAGAAGTATAATTCAAATAATAATAGCAATAATAGCTGCAAGCTGTTTTGTTCTACAGCAAATTATGGTTGTTATCTTAATTTCCAGTTCATGAAGGCAGCCCACTTGGGGAACTCCACCGCTGTGTCCGTGATGGTGTAAAGGTCAATGTCCATATCCGAACTTTCAAGGGGCTTCGTGGTGTCTGCACTGGATTCTTGGTTGCATTTGACAAGTTCTGGAATATGGTAATCCCGAACATTTCCCTTCTGTGGTTTTTACTTTGTCAGGGAATTGCGCAGCCGGTGTCCAAATGGAGTCAGAGACGCTGACATGAGCCAGTTTTATATACTATAAATATATTTACAGTAAACAAGGCAAACAGGAGCATCGTCAGGTAAATCAACCCAGCAGGAACATCATCAGGTAAATCACAGAGAGCACACACAGCACACAGAATAAAAAGGTGGGAAACAAGGAACCTCCCCCTTTACCCTTACAGCAACCAATCACAGCTCAGATTCCCTCATGCAGTGGCCAGCTCTCTTTAACCAATTAGCTGTAACTATGTATTCTTACTCATTGTCCAACCCTTCACTGCCCCAGCTATTGAATTTTAAATATCTTAATATACTAGCATTTACTTGAAAGCTTCAGACCAACCACCACTCCATAGTCCTGCTTGCTCTCCTAACTACATATATTCAAATGGTATCATTGGCATTTCCAATACAAGAAATGTCAAAAGAATCTGGGCTTTTATTTTAAATCTATGGAATTTCTCTTAAATGCCTAAGTATATCCGAATGGGCTTATTCTCATAATAAAATAAAAATTCTGAGTGAGCAAAGTGAACATCCTATATTGCTTTATAATATCTCAATCAGACACTGAGAACAAGTATCAAATCATTGTTTTATGTTGATATCCTTCTGACTCCTGTCATCTTTCCCCACCGTTACACCAAAATTTATGTTAAGAAGATCCTATATGTTTTAAGTCTTTCTGCCTATTTGCCTTGCGCCAGGCCCTGACTGATGTAGATGAGACATACCGAAAACCAGTGCTGGGTAAAGCTTTCTACGTGGAGCCACAGTTGACCCTCACCAGAGTAAGTTTCCATTCTCCACAATATCACATATGTTTCAAAAAGACATGGCTCTTTCCTGTCTTCCTCTACCTTATAAAAGTCTGATTTCACTGCTAGCAAAGAGGAAGGAAGATTATTTCTTCTTTTATGAATCGGCAGAGATCATTTGGGAGTTTAAGTTTGTTCAGAGTTTAGCCTCTTGCTGTCCAGTGATTTGATTTAGTGGCTGTCATCTTAGTTTTGTTTTTGTTTATTACTAAATGTTTGTACCACTCACCAGAAACTCACAATGATTTAAAACGGATTCCTACATTTGTCAGAGTTACAGTCGTGTCCTAATGCTATGGAAACTAATATTTGGTCTACTCAAAGAATCAGAATTTACAGAATGTCTATGTAGCAGGACTTGGGAATCAGAGGTGCTTTTGCTTTCTTTACCAACTTGTGGGCTTCCCATAGATACTTGGGTCAGTTACTGTAGAACACAATGCTGGAGTAGATCGGCTTAAGTTTGATCCAATGAGGATGATCTTACATGCTAGTTTTTCTTTTCCATTCTTCTTTATATTCTTTCGCCAATACATTTGATCCATGTTGGGGATGAAGGTTGGCCTAATCATCAAGTCCACAAAGTTCAGTTTGGCTAGCTACCAGATCAATAACCAGGATTACTCCTAAACTCATCCCTCCCTAAGTGGGTAAAGTTAGGAAAGCTGGGTCTTTGATCTTGCTTCAGGCTATTTGTCATTAGATTTTTCAAGTGTAAATATATGTACATTACTACCATTTAACATTTAATATTGGCAGTGCACTGGCTACTATATAAAATTGAAATGATCCTACCCCAGAGGTATTTTAATTCAAATCAGCTGCATCAATGATTGTGGCAGATTTTTTACTGACAGATCTGCAGTATAGTATGTACTGTATGAGAAGTGTGTGAATCATGCATGGTCATGTCTATAGAAAATGCAAGGAACCGTGGTGGCCCAGTGGTTAGAATGCAGGATTGCAGGATAACTCACTACTCACTTCCAGGAGTTCAATTCTGAGCAGCTCAAGACTGACTCAGCTTTCCATCCTTCTGAGGTTGGTAAAATGAGGACCCAGATTGTTGGGGACAATATGCTGACTTTGTTAACTTCTTAGAGAGGGCTGTAAAGCACTGTGAAGCAGTATATAAGTCTAAGTGCGATTGCTATTGGAGAACTTGTTGACTAAGGAAAAATAGATCCTCTCTTCTTCAAAAGAGGATTTAATAAAACTTTGATTTACAAATTTTAATTGGACAAAGAAGATTAGTTTATCCATCGTTTGAAATGTCAGTCAGAGTATAAAATACTCTGTGCCATCTTTTATGACTTGTGAATTTATTTCCAATGTTTCTCTGTAGCTCTTTGACAGACTGAGGTTGCAGGAGTCCTTGGTTAAAAAAGAAGCCGATTCAAAGATGACTACGGACTTGCCAGCCCTTCCATATGATCCAAGGACATCGAGGAGGACATCTGAGTCAGGGAGGGGAAGATCAGAGGAGAAACACGGAGCAAAGAAGCACGCCAGCCGAGAGAGGACACGAAGCTGTAGTATGCCGAAAGTCTCTGGGAGAGACATGGATTTGCCCAGCAGAATCTCCCAAGTAGAGGAGAAGAGCACGGGTGGCAAAAGAGGCCGTCCCCGAAAAAAGCAGAGGCCCAGAGTGGATTATCAGCAAGTGTTTACACGACACATAAACCAGATTTTCATTCGGGGAGAAAATGTGCTGCTTGTTCACCTGTCACATTGATCTCATTGACTGATTCCAGCCACAGCAGCTCAGTGATGAAAAGAGACAGTATTTTAACTCTGTTTCCTTTTGGCCAAAAGAGAGAAAGAATTATAGACACAGAGACTTGAGCCAATTGTCTGTTTGAGTGGACTGGAATTTATCTACAGCTGATGCGGTCTCTCCCAAAACAGATGCCCTAAACTTTGGGAGATGCACAGGCTTTCAAAATTGTACAGCTTGGATGTGGAGTGACTTTCCTTATACAGTAAATATTTAAATTCTGCAGTATATACAGCTGGCTAAGTGGGTCTGGAAAAGCCACATGGTCATGACACTGATACTTCCATGAGAAATATGAATTAAGGGACAGAATGCTGTAAGTTTGTGAAAAGAAGCTACAGCTGTAGGAATTAGCTTGCTTGAAGCCATCTCTTTCTTCTCTGTACACTATGCACAGGGGCCCTCAAAGGACTGGTCCAGCTTTGCATTGCTCCTAAAGGAGTCCCATTCTCCGAAAACGAATGGAAAGAAAAAGGAGTTTGCATTGCAACTAATGTAATTTAAAAAAAAAACTTTCCTTGCCAATTCATCTTTTCTTTTTTCTTTTTCAGTGACTGAAAGCAGCCTTTGACCTTTTGTTTGACATTTATAAAAACTGAGCCTTCCATCCTTTCTTTACTTGTTTTCCTACCCATTTCTACCTGCAAGACAATATGTGTGGCTTCTCTGGTTTGAGCTTGCTTTGGTGTATTTTTCAACAACCCAGAAATTGTAGCTTTTCCCCCCCATCCATTTGTGTCTTTAACAATGAAGACTAAGATACACGTATGCGGTTTAGAAAAAAGAAAATGTTGAATGTATGCTTGGTGTTGCTATGTGCTATCTGGTGGCTTTGGGAAACTGATTTCCCGCAACTCCTAGTAACTACAGAAAATACTTGGTTTGCAATATCTACTAGGAGTTTTCCAATTATTTTTTGGCTCTCAGTGATCCTTTTCAAATGCTGCTTGTTCTTGAGAAGCATGTTTAAAACTGCTGAAAAGAATGCATGATGATTTTTCAAAAAAAAAATGGTGCTATTTGCAGCACCTCTGTATCTTTCAGCATCTGTCAGAATGGTGCAAGATCTAACAATGCATGCATGTGGACCATGCCATGAAAATGTTTAGGGCGCTATAAAATAGCAACTCTGCTTATGGGGGGGAATGTGTAAAACACATCACTAACTAGAGAAGATTCCCTTAAGTAGGAGAAATGCCATAAGGTCTTTTACAATTTTATTAAAATAGAATTCCAAAGCCTCTATAAAAGCATAATTAATACAATACATTTGGTGAGTCATTTTGCATTTCTAGAAAAATCTAATGACTGAGTTGCATTATGCAAAGGTCAGTTGTGATATATTTTTGTCTGAATGGCAAAACCAAGTGCATTTTGCCTAATATTCTCCAGAGGGTAAAAATCAAGCATTTGAGGGAGGGAGAAATCTTATCAGATTTTTTTTTAAAGATAATATTTAAGGGTATCAGAAGCATATTAGAGAGCACGCAGCTTTGCTGTTGCAAGTGATGCTTATGTTGGAAGCAAAACAGGCAATTAAAAGAAAGCCTCATTACTCATTTCTCAACACTTTCCTGGGGTGGCAAAGCCTTTAGCCACCACTCCACCAGCAACTAATGGAAAACCAATTTTCTTTTGGGATGCTGGAGCCTTGAATTGCATGATAATAATTATACAAAATAGGGAAGCCCGTGGAAGACATTTTCCTGACTCACATCAAGCCCATCTCTTTTGGAGCACTCAAAAAAGATAAAAATAATCATGAAAGGCGATTTTCAATGCAAATGCATAAGGAGAAAGTTGAGTGGCTTCCACTCTCAAGTTTTACTTTAATTTAGGTTAAAATGTGACAATGCACGTAACATTTAATTTTCCCCAGTATTGAATAACTCAAAATATCAAATTTTATTTCATGAGTGTAATTGGATGCATGGTAGTAAATATGGTAATAGTCAAGGAAAGGAGCTAGGAAGCAATATGTGTAGGATGCAAGCAAATTTTGTGTAGTTGTATTTGTTTTTACAAAAATGGGAATGATATATGCAAAATGTGTGTCTTCCATTAGTATCTTCTTTCTTTGCTATTCTATGTTTTTTTTTAAAAAAATCAGTACATGTTTCGATGTGAAATAGCTTCAGTTTCTGCAGCAACCTCTAGTTTCTGATGTGACTTTCTCCAGCCTCTTTATAATGTATAACATCGCGAGGGATCTTTCCAAAATAGTCTTCTCTGGTGCCTTCAGATATATTTCCTAGGACATGCATCTACACCTAGTTAGAGTCAGTTCACAAGTGTCCAGTAGAAGCTTCAGTGATATCATGTGTAACGTTACATCGTCCACTCCCTGTGGACTCCTTATTGTAAGAGTCTTATGGCTGGATCCATGTTTGATATCAATTTTGACTTCCCTTGGATAACCACAAAGTTTCACTATTTCTCAGGAGTTCTTTAACTCACTCGATTACTTTTTGAAAATCCCAATTTTTTTTCTTCTTTTTTGAACGTTAGTACCATATGTCTTCTGGAATTTTGGACAGATTCACTTAGTTCAGCAATAGAGTCAAAAAGCTAGTATTAGAATGGATTATTTAAATTTAGTTGTATGATTTTCCATTAATGAGCCATTTCCATGCTTGAACCAAATACACTTATATATTAATTACAAGGCATTCTCCCTTTTTCTTTCCTCTTCGACATCAAACGATGAATATACACTTCAGTGTTTTGATTCAGTTTACCTGTTTGCTTCATTCTCAGCTCTTTATTTTGATTTAAAAACAACTAGGTTTAATATTTCCCCCTAGTATTTTGTTTAATTAATGAAAGCAAACTTTCTTGGTGCATCCATACTTGTAAACTAGAATACTGTTTGCAGATTGATTTTATATGTATCACTATTTGTCACTACTTCTTCTTTTGTTTTCTACACTATTCTGTCAGTTATTTAAGGGCAGAAGTTTCTTACCAGAGTCATATTCCCTTATTGGAACTTAATTTCAAAAGATCAGAATATCTCTCTGATTTCCTTTTGCTGCTTCTTCATGTAGCTTCTAAAGTGCCATTTACTGAAATAAAAGTGATCCAGGATTCACCTTATCCCTTGACCTTTGTTTCTGTGAAAATACTATATGTCACTAATAATTCTAAATCATCCTCATTTTTAAATCATATTAATCTTAATTAGCTTGTTGGCAGTTGTTACTTGAAAACTTCTAGGTGCTAAGCTTAATTTCCAAGGTGTTACTTCTCATATACCAAGTATGAACTGTATTTGGAAACAGCCTGTCTTCCTTTATGCCCTCGATCCATAGTAGCTTACCTCAGGACATCTTAATTCATTTCTGCAGAAATGTGTTTGCCAGAGTGGAACGTGTGCTACCAAAACATAGCTTTAAAAAATCTTTAAAAGCTACCAAGGCATAGTTTAATAGCCAGTAGAGATAAGCATAAAAACTTGAAAAAGAAAGTTTGAGACTAGAGGCCATGCAGATACCATGGGTGGATTATTTAGCTGTGAGAAAAAGGATTAATATTTTGATTGCTTTGTTGGACAGTCCATAACTTACGAATGGAGTTCAACCAAAAAAGAAAAAGTAAGCAAAACTGAAATAGAAAAAAAACCCTTACCTTCAGGTGGAATACTTAGCAAAACTGGCTCTCCTGTTTCCTTAAAACTCAAGTTGTCTGTTGGCGAAAACTAAGAATGATTTTAAGTTCCATTTGGACAGTGTTTAAAAATGCTTCTCTCTGACCATATGCTCCTTGTTAAGTTTATTATTATATGAACTGGATAATGTGTGAGTTGTTTAGCTGTTTACAGGAATTTTCCACCAGTGGTATGGAATAAGTTGTGGAGGACAGTTATAAAATGACAGCGTTCTTCTTCACACACCCCCATCACCACTCCTCCTCCTCCTCCTCCTCTTCCTCCTCCTCCTCCTCCTCCTCCTCCTCCTCCACCTAGACATTCTGAAGATGTTTTAAATAGAATTGAATATATAT